>JAUMHM010006567.1:0-17957 GCA_032362435.1 Melikaiella ostensackeni
CCCCCCCCCCCCCCCCCCCCCCCCCCCCCCCCCCCCCCCCCCCCCCCCCCCCCCCCCCCCCCCCCCCCCCCCAACGATTCCCGAAAAATGGGCCACGTGGTTAATGGAAGCCCACTAATGAAGAACAAAATACCAAACATGGAATTTTTTATTTACAATTAGTAATTTAGTAATATTATATTCGGAATCTAGGTTTTTTGACGATTCGGACTGTTACTTGTCTTATTGAATTGAAAATTAGAAGTATTTTTCAGGACATGTTTAGGATCTTGGCAATTCAACTGCATATTGTTCTTTCACAAGGGACATCTAGCCTCGGATTAGTGGACGGGCGTACTAATTCTACTTCTGGGAACGCTTTCTATGATTTTAAAATTATTCAACTATTAATGCTGTCAATTTGAAATAAAATAATTGTATAATTTGGAAGTATATATTCACGCACACAGAATCCGAAATTTATCAATTTCAAACGCTACTAATTGGAAAATTGACTAAAATTACCATGTGACATATTATTCATTTTTTAAGGTTTTCAATTTAAAATTCTTGAATCCTTAGAGCTTCTAATTTAAAACTATTGTACAATGAGGTAGATATAGTACATTAATGTAAGAATGGCATTATAAAACAAAAATAATAAAAAATTAACTATAAACATTGTTATGAAGACTTTTTTGTGGAAAAATTTTTAAGGCTGTACTTCCGAAAAGCGCATACCTCCGATTAATTTGAAACTCCGTACATTTATGTATTTTGATACGCTGATTATGAAAATGATAATGAAAATAGGTGCAAATTCCATTTTCATGGTGAAACCCATAAAAACCCCAGAAAAATCATAGTTTTTTGCTTTTATCTTGGTGAATAAAAAAAATTTACGAAAATGTTTCCACTGAAAGTTGTAGATATTTTGAAAATACATATTTTATATACTATACATTTTCACTCTACGACTAATAGTTTTTGAGAAAATGGACTTAAATGATATGAAAGATTCCTGGAAGGCTGAACACGCGCTCGTAGAATGGTTAGAAGAATCGAAACTTTCGAGAGTGGACATTGGTTGAAAAGGGGTAAGGATGTGACCTACATCATTTCTGCGACTAGTCGTAGGGGCGACTTCCCCCTCCGAGGTGTTGGAAAGGGGCAGAAATGTGACCTACACTCATTCTGTGACGAGCAACAGGGGTGCATTTCCCCTCCCCCAACGAGGCGTTAGAAAGGGGTAGGAATGTGACCTACATTAATTCCGTGACCATTCACAGGAGTACCACAAGTTCTATTTCAAGCAATTCTATACTTGGTACCAGCATTTTCCTACTTTTCGCGAAAAATATTGGTTTTTCAGAAAAACTTTAGAATATATAAAGGGTGTATTTTCAGTGGATCTACAACTTTTTTTCTAAGCTTTTTTGAAATTTTTTATTATTTACTGAGATAAACGCAAAAATACCATGATTTCCATGGGTTTTTCATGGTTGAAACCATGAAAATAGTATTTGTGCCAATTTTCACTATCATATTCGTGATCAGCGCGTCAAAATATATAGACATACGGAGTTTCAAATTAATCGGAGGTACGCGCTTTTCGGAAGTACACCCAAAAATTTTTAAAACGCTTCAATCAAGAGTTGTAGATCTACTCAAAGTACACCTTTTATACATTAAAGTTTTTCTGAAAAACCAATTTTTTTCGAGAAAACTAGGAAAATGTTGGTACAAAGTGTAGAATTGCTCGAATAGAACTTGTGACACTCCTATGAATGGTCACCGAATTAATGTAGGTCACATCCCTAAACCTTTCCAACGTCTCGTGTGGGGAGCACACCTGCGACTGGTCACAGAAATAAATTAGGTCACATCTCTACCCTTTCCAACCTGTCGTGGGGGAAAGGCACCCCTGTGACCGGTCGCAGGAAGAATGTAGGGCACATCCCTGCCCCTTTCCTACGTCTCTTTGGGAGGAGGGGAAGGCACCTCTGTTACTGGACACAGAAAGAATGTAGGTCACATTTTTGCCCCTTTCCGACATCTCGTGGGGGGAAGTCGCCCATGTGGCTAGTCGCAGAAATAATTGAAGTCACATACATTCCCCTTTTCTAACGTCTCGTGGGGCGCGGGAAGTCACCTCTGTGATTAGTCGCAGAAATAGTGTAGGTCACATCCTTATCCCTTTCCAAGGTCTCGTGGGGGAAGACACCCTTGTGACTGGCCATAAAAATAAATCAGGTCATCGCTACACAATGTAGAGTATTTCTGAGATATTGGCTGTCTCCCTCCCACCAATGCCAGCTCTTGAAAGTTTCGCTTCTCCAAACTATTCTACGAGCGTGTATTCAGCCTTCCAGGAATTTTTCATATGATGTAAGTCTACTTTCTCAAAAACTATTAATCGTAAAGCAAAAATGTATTCAACATAAAATATGTACTTTTGAAAGGTCTACAACTTTTAGCTAAAATATTTTTATAAATTTTTATTATGTACTAAGATAAGAGCAGAAAACAATGATTTTCATGGGTTGCTTATGGTTTTTACCATGAATTTGGAATTTGCGCCTATTTTCACTATCATTTTCGTAATCAGCACATCAAAATACATAAGTATACGGAGTTTCAAATTAATCGAAGGTATGCACTTTCCGGAAGTATATCCATATTTAAATTTAAGGTTTTTTCAGATTTGTATTTCCCTTAATCGTCTGAATAGCTGCGAATGTTCCTAAAAATAATATATGCTGGATAATATTGTGAAAATAGGTCATTCCATTAGATTTCGCCGAAGTCGGTTGCGGCCGTATTTTAAACAATTTTGATGCATACCTATAATAAAATTCAATGTTTTTTAAACTCCTTCATTACATAAATGAGTCGCGGCCTAATTTTTAAAACTTTGGTCCACTAATTTCTCAACAATTTAGAAAAAATAAATGTTCTAGCGTGTATATGTACAGGAGGGTGAGTCGAAAAAATTAATTTTTTGAATTTCAAAAATCCACGGGGCTTGAAAGTTTGCGCATGCTACTAGTAGTTTAAAATGGAAATCTGAGTCCGTTAAAAAGTAATTCAGCTATCGCAAGCGTATTCGAGTTTAAAAGGGCGAAGAGCGCAAAATTTATTTTATACCTGATAAATTTATAAATTTTGATGATTCTCGCCTACTAGAATTTGTAGTCTATAATATTGCCAACATATTACGAATGATAAACATGAAGAATTCAATTCGGAAAATTCTATTTTCACTGAGTTATGACCGAAAATACTTTGATAAAAAAATATGTTCGGAATATAAATAAAATTAGAAGAAGTTTGATGAAATTGACTTTGTATTGTTTGAATAGGAATCCAGGAAGAGTAACGATTTATTGAATAATTGGAAAAATTAAAATAACATGTTTGTTTGTATAAGCATGATTTTTCCCACGTTAGAAAATTTGTTGACCCTGAAAAGGGCCGTTTTCTTTCAGTGAGAGCCGTGAAGGAGTCTAATTGTTAACTTCAAAAACTACGAATGCGAACTTCGATTCGACGCGCGTTTATTTCAGTGGGTTTGGTAAAACTTGACTGTCATAAAATTTGCGTATATCTGTACCTGTCATGATTTCTAGATATATGGGGTTGTATATTCTCTCACTTCTGTAAAACTGAGAACATAATCGATTATTTTTACATTAAGGCCTCAATCAGTATTAAGGTGAAAATCAAAAAGTTGATACAAATATGATTATAAATGTCATCCGGTAAGAAAACAGGGTTTTATTAATTGAATGATTTAAGAGATTAATTTTTGAATTGTTGAATATCCTTTATTATGATTAGAATTGGTTTATTATTAGAAGAAGCACATTTGAGGGGCCTTAAATAACCTGAAAGTTACCTGTTTTATCTAGATATAACTATTATTAGGACAAAAAATATTTTAAAAGAGTTAAATGAAATATTTCTCATTAAATTGAAACAAATGGAATTTCAAATAAAGGCTTACTTCTACGTCTCGATTATCATTATTTTAATGCGTATTGTGTTCGATATGTTACCATGAAAGTATTTATTTATTATAAACTATCAATTTGTACGTGGGCACTGTTACTCTATCGATAACGCTACTATTTTATTACAATTTGACATCACAAGAGGAAATAGCAGAAAATTACCTAATTTTCCGGCTTTTTCAGATTGGCAGTGTGGTTGACCGCTGCGCAATTCGAGTGTGTCCAATTTTTCTACAGTGACATATACTTAGAATGTAAGAATTAGTCAGCTTAAGGGGAAGTAGGTAGAAGGAGCTTGGAGAGGTCAGAGAAGGGAGGTCGATATGCCTGAGGAGATCCAGATCTTGGTGCGCAATCGATAGCCGTCACCGACTTACACATATGTAGATTCTTATTTATTTCATTCAAATAATATTAATGAGAATCAAGTTGTTTTAATTAATAAATCACTGTTGTAATCCAAGACCTAAATAATGTGCTATAATCGTTTTACCATCAAAATAATTAGCGAAATTTCACTACAAAATATACAATCAAAAATAATTTTTGAAATTTTCAAAAACAAGACTTGTAAGCCCCTTGCTTCAACATTTATCTGATAAATTGAATTCCTCTTCCTACTATAATTAACAGCTTCGTGTTCGGCAATTCCCTTGTTAATTTCTTTGCATTTTATAAAATGAATTTTCTTACGGGAGAACAATTCAATATATAAATCTTCGTTAGCGACACGTCTGAGGCTAGACTGGTGAAACGAATTAATCACATTTACTGATGAGGATTTTTATTTATAGAAATGCTCCTGAGACCCAGAGGTTTAATTTTTCACAACAAAACATGGTATGAGGCATTAAGAGTGTTGACGATACGACGTCGCACTCCGAGTTTGCTCTGAGTAAATGATTTCAACCAATCGAAAAGTTTCTAAACAACAGAAATATCGGCTATGTCTTTCAAAATTTAAATTCACAACTCGAAAGTGGCAAAAATTTCACTTAGATGGGCTCCATGAAATTTGGTTTAGTACACCACGAGTGAATTATGTAGTTCCTTTTATTTTGGCAATTAAAATTTTAATAACATAACTGATATTTCAGTTTGTAAAGGAACTTTGCGATTGATTGGAATCATTAACTCGAAGTAAACTCGGAGTGTGACGTTGTAAACACCCTATGAAATTAAGATCATCATAAAGAGCGGACCAATTTTAAATCAGGTAGGTAGGTTACCTTCAAGCCGTAGAATCTCTTGGCCTCAAGATATGTTCTTTTTGAGAGAAATGAAGCAACATGTGTTTTTCCGATTTGATGAAAAAAGTTTTATGCGAAGTTTATTTGAATTTTGGGGGTTGTTTGAAAAATAATTGTTATTGAAACCTCTATAACTTTTGACTTAATTAAGTCATATAAGTTTTCTTTCCAGATTCTAATAAGGTTTCTCAACTCGCTGCGAAACCCGTGGGCAAATTTTAAAAAGGTTGAAAATGAACAAAATGGCGTCTGTACTTCTATAAGGACTACATCCTTATGTTGAATGCTGGATTAACCATTTTTGTGGCCAAGAAAATTTTTTGCCGAGAAATTTAGATTTCGCACTTTTCTCTTGAACAACGATAGATACGAAAAAATGTTAAGAGAAGAGTTTGCTCATTTTAATAATTTGTACGAAAGAGACCTGTTACTCTTTTATAATATCTTGCATCCTTCAGGCGAAAAATTCGAAAATTCATTTTTTTGAAAAAAGTCTCGTGGACACAAAAATTGTTTGGCCCGCAAAAAACTTACAAAAGGCCTTTTTTATATACTCAACTCTCCATTTAACTCGAGTCTCCAGTATGGCCTGCTATGACCATGCGGCTCTTCCAAGAATTTCAACGATGTAAACAGCCAGGGAAAACTGTTGAACTCCGCTGAGCTCACGCGCCTTTTTTTCAGCCCCTTGGACCCCTCATCCACAAATGCAAGCCGACGGCAATTCCATGGAGATGGTATACCGAGGCCCGTTAAATGGAGAATTGGGTGTATAAGCACGCATATTGAAAAAATATTCGACATAGTAAAAATACGGGTTATTCCATCAAATCTACCTCTCACGTTTTCAGAATTCAGCAGGAAAAATAAATTCAAATCCAATAGAAGACTCTAATTGTTTTCTTAATTAGTTCAGTATTAGAAAAAAGTTGCAAAAAATGAAAAGTGGAGTTTTTATGAAAAAAGGTTTTTAATATTTGAAGTATCAGTACAAATAACGATGTATCAACACAAATATGCTTTAGTAGAATTTTAATTCAAACTGTGAACACATATTGATATACTTTGTTATATGTCACAGTGTGTTCAAGATGGGATATATCTTATCAGCGTTTAAGGTATTTTCAGGATAAAGTAATTTTGTTAGGAATTTTTTTAAATTGGGAATATAGATTCATTAAAATGATATCTAACGGTCTGTGCAATTAGAAAAACGTTCCGTGAAAATTTCAGAATTTTTTACCATTTCGCATTTGAAGGTGAGCTTTGAAAGTATGAAAGAACAGAGAGATCCAATAGGTTTGACATCTTCACACGCTTTCAGTTCTTGTGTGCGTACTTCGTATGGATAATTCTTTGTATGTATTCATCCTGATAATACCTTAGACGATCTTCACTCTCGCACTGATAAAATATTATCAGCTCGAAATAGCAGATGGCACAAAATCATCCTCGAGAATTTGCTGAAACACGCAATGCATGTTTGGTAATGTTGCATCGAGAGGTTAGGGCAAGGTTCGGTCAATCATAAAAATGTCCGCTTGGTGAACATTCACATATTACGTAACATTAAAAAGGGGGGGTGTCAATTTTTGTTACCCCCATGTTAAAGTTACATACACTTACTATAGAAAAAGCGTCACGCAGGGGGGTGGGGGGGGAAGGGATTGAAATGTTTTGCAGGCTAACAGCCGAGTTGAGAATCATCAAGCGATCGACAATTTATCAAGCATTGAGCACCCACTCAATATTTCCTTCAGAATTCTCAAAGGCGACTGGCGGGACAATTTGTCGCTCTCATGGCGTTTCGAAACGAGCTTGCTTATCCGAGATGAATCATATACCGTTGACACCGCTTTCACTTTCCACCCAAAACCAGTTTCGCAGAATTGGAAAATTTCCAAGGGCCAAGTCTTCTTCGGAAAGTGAACATGAACACGTTGCCCACCTTCGATCTACCTTACACGCGTTCTTGCACCTCTTTTCTCTCTAGCTAATATTTATTCTCTCTCTCTCCGTTTCCTCTACCTATCTCTGTTACACTAATGGTCTGGGCGGGAAACTTGGCGAGTTTCAGCTCTGCAAATCGTTCTTCAAACCCTGATAAAGTTTGAGAATTGATAATTTGGAGTTGAAACTCAGCTTGAACCAGGAGGATTATTATTAAGCTTTAATTCAAGAATAAGTTTCTTTGTTTTTCTTTCTTTATTCGTTTTTTAACCTGATACTTCTTTTAAAAGTAAAGTTTCTAAATATTCAAATAATAATAACTTTACGCAAACAAACAATAGGATAAGGAAGTCGTCGGAGATTTTTTACAAAAAAAGTATCTCCTCGATCTTCGGCTTCTTTCCCTAGCAGCCGAGTTCCAAGTAGTGGCCCTTTAATCAAGGCAATGAAGGCCTCTATTAAGAAGGTTCTTCGCGCCACGATTATTGACTCCTTCGAGGACCTTGTAGAACGTTCCGTTTAGACAGAAACGGATGAGGCCGAGGAGAGTCCACGGAAGGCATCCTGCGACATGTCCCACAGCAATCCAATACCCGTTTTCTCTGATTTCAGCAGCCTCCGCCGAGTTCGTGTCTTTCTAGGCAACTGACAGTTAATCGCTGAAATTGACACATTAGCCTCATAAAATTCCGTAAATATATCCGTCTTAACTGAGTTTGAGTAGGGGAAAAAAACGAAAACCGGGCTGCCCTCACGCCTTCCTAGCCGCTGTAGGAGCAACCATTTTTCTCGATGGTACCGTGACCCTGAATCCCATTCTTCAGGATGTTGCTTACCCAGACACATTCTATGCTAGCCCCGAACTTGATACATGAATGATCCTCGGCCGGCCATGGTTACGCCAGCATAAGGTTATCCACAACCATGTGGCCGACTGCATCTTCGTTGGTACCGCTGCTCGACACAGGGCTTACCTGATTTCGCTTCCCCACGCGCACGAATTAACGTCTCCTTCTGAGGAAATTGATGTTCAAAATGACTTCCCACCTTTATTCGAGGAAATCATCACCGCGCAACAAGAGGATCCAATCATAACTCGAGATGCCATCCATTGGCGTGAAATCCAGAGTATTCGAATTCACAAGCCCGAAGACGTGACCTTCTTGGATTGAAGCCGGTTGACCGAGAGGGGGTTTTGGCGCCGAGACGCAATCGACGAAAATGGCAACTGCAGGTGCCCTTAGCGTTATGACCACGCGTTATCTGGGAGTATCATGATGCAGCCCTCGCAGAACGTCTTGGAATTGACGAAACGATACGCTTGATTCAGGGGTTTATCTTTTCGTCAGGAATGAAACGCGAGATCCGCCGCTACGTGTACGGTTGCCACTTGTGCATCTGCGACAAACCAGAACGCGGCCAACAGCCAAAGAATCAAAGCCCACGACCTGCCTGAAGGTCATGGGATACTGTTGCTGTCGATCTCATGGGAGCATATCCAGGGACAAATCAAGAGTCCTAGAGGAAGAAGTTTTCAGCTGCTACTGATACCCATGAAGAAGTTTAAGTGACAACGGTCCGCAATATTGGCCATATTTGGGTCGAGGTCATTTAGAAATGGGGTTGTGAGTTATGGATCACACCGATTATCACCCACGAGCGAACCCCACCGAAAGAAGAAACCAAGAAGTGAAGGAAGGGTCGAGGCTCTGTCTACACCATGGTAACCAACGAACTTGAGACAGACACCTGCCGGAGCTACTTTTGGGCCTCCGTCAACGAAAGGATGACGCAACTAAGCATGATATATGACTGCACCGATCAAACCTCGGTATAATCTGGAGTACTGGGTATACATTCCAAACCACCAGTAGTCCAATAAAATTGCTGGCTTCAATTCCAAGTTGGTGCCAGTCCGGCTCGGACCATACAAGATCCTGGACAACATCTCAGGCGAGGTGTATTGGATCCTCAAGGATGAGAGCAGGATGATCCTCACGGACGATGAGCAGGATGCCGATGAGCAGTCACATTCCATGAACGAACGTTCCGCCGAAAACCTTGACGAGGATGCTGCCGAAACAGATTCAGTCGGTGATAACCAATATAACTCAACTGAGGATGCCGCTGCCGCTGTGCGATCTTTTAATTAGTAACTAAATCAATAATTTTTAGCCCATAGTGCATTATATATAATGAGAGATAGTATTTCATAAATAATTATCTTTTTTTATTAGTAACTGAAATAATTACCTGCATAACGCATAATGGTTTGGCTATAATTATTGCGGAATGCGATGGAAATAATAATAATGATGATTCTTATTTTTAGTGTTATTGTTATTAACTCTCCAATTTAGCTACTAATAAAAGGGCATAACAATAGAATATATGGCCATTCTTTAATGACAGGCGAGGAGATCAAGTGAACACGATCGAATATTACTGTTACCCGCCTTCCACACGGAACCGCGCCAGACGTTTCCTCCCGCGAAAGTGGTTCGCCGCGCAACCTGGGAAGCATAGGCCCCAGAAGTCCGATCTCAACCCTCCGAAGAGACTGCAGCGCCACCCTCCGACTGCTGGTAGGAGGGTTCAGCACGCAGCCTCTCCGGGCGCCCTACCTATAGCCACAGTAACCCCAACATGTCACATCCCGGCAGCGAGTCCACACTCCGACGACGACGTACTTTTTTCGCCGCTGGGGGTTCGCCCGATTCGTTCCCGTCGTCACCCGAATCAGATTCACGGCCCGCGAAGAAACCTCGAATGTTGGATGATGGAAGTCACTAGCTCCCGCGTCGCGACCTTCAATTTTAATTCTACCGTTCCTGCATCACCAGCCACTTATCCTATCCACAGTCACCTCTAGGAAAAAAAACGCCCGTATGACTCTCGCCGCTCCTTCGCTGGAGGGAGGCAATTCGTCGAACGCGACAGCAAAACCGAGTGTCGATAAAGCAGTATTTCCCCGACATCATCTTCCCCCTCCCCCACCTTGAACTATCTTCCTAATTCCTATAGCAGACCTCTCCTTTACACTTTGAGCTTCGTCTTAAATCTACACAAGGTACATAACAAATGGTCGAAAAAAACGTTACGTAATACATGAACGCTCCCTTGTCTCGCAATAATGCCAACGGATTTCGAGATAAGTTTTGCCTTGAAATCTTCTACTGTAATATTCGGGAAAAATTGCAGAAAGGTACGTGGAAAATGTTAATTCAAATTATTTTGGGATAAATATGGAAAACACTCTGTTTTCGGTGCACATGTCAGGAGGTATTCTGGGGTCCCCGAAGAATCTACTGCGCAACCGTAGGTTCCAAAGAATACTACTGTGAATCGAATTAAGTTATATAAATTTCCCGAATTCTCCTGATTCTCATGGTGCAATATTGCAAGACCAGCGGGCATCTTGGTTGAACAAACCTTACCCAGTGACTAAACGTACAATAAACGGACGTTTTGTTTGATTTAAAGAGTGTTGATTGCTCGCGAACCCTCTTTCGTAACGTATACGTTAGTGCTATTTTCGACATTGTTGCAGAACCAATTGACTGTTTTGAGTGCAAAATCGCACATTTGGTCCATCGAGCCGGATTTTGTTTGAAAGTGCTATTGTTTTATTAGTGCGATGGTTAGTCACATTATTAAAAAGTGTTTTGCCGTCAAGGGATCGAGCGTGTAGGCGCAGGAGCGTGGGGACGCTTGCAGCGGGTAAGCAGGTGATTCACCGGCAACGTCACACTATACTACGTCACTCCGGCTTGGTGTACCCACAGTACAGTGTATAGTAGAATGCATCCTACGTGTGGCGGTCAGAGCGCGCCATATTGAATTTAGAACTTGTCTGTGTGAGAAGGTGGGCGCGCATCCGTGAGTGCAGTGAGTGAGGGGACCGACCGGTACCCAACGACCCATACACCGAGCCTGTGAACAGGTAATCGGTGCAAACCGGTAAGTGACTATAGATTACCGGTCGGCCTGTAGACAGCTGCTACGAACGTTAAAGGGACAATTCTATCGTTGCGAGCTGTCAACTTACGAACAATACGCGTATCTTTCACGTCATCTTTTCCTTCAACTTTCCTTCTTTTTTTTATTGGTAACGATGTTGTCTTTTGCTCAATATGTTGCACAACAGCAAGAGCATTTTAAAAGCATATGCAACGCCATAACTTATTTAAAAAAGCTCGGCGCAGAAAAGATAAATAAGAATACAGTGAAGGTGCGATTGGACTCTTTAGAGAAAACGTGGACGAAAATGGACGCGAATAACGATGTAATGGTCACGCAAAAAATTGAAAATGTGGAAAACGATTATTTTAAATCAGCAATTTTTTCTCAAGTGAAGGAAAAATACTTAGCGTCAAAGGCTTATTTAAATGATTACCTAGATCATTTTGAATCAAAAGCCACGAAAAGTGAATGTCGTTCAGTTCATCATGATACGACCAATCCTAGCAATCGAAAAAACTTTCCGCGTCTGGAATTACCGAAATTTTCGGAAATTTATAAAGAGTGGCCCTCCTTCCGAGACCTTTTCATTTCTATGGTAGGTGACGACCAGCTTTTGCCAAAGGTGCAAAAATTACACTATTTAAAGGTCAGTTTGATAGGTGAGCCTGCTCAATTAATTGCCAACATATCAACGACCGCTGAAAATTTCGACAGAGCATGGCAGGCACTCTTAACCAGATACGACAACAATAGGGTGCTGATAAATAGTTATTTGGCCAAACTATTCAATTGACCAGTGATGTTAAGGATAAGTGCGTTAGAGCTTCGTTCATTGTTGAACAACTTCATTGAGACCGTAGGATCACTGGCTTCTTTGAAGTGTCCAACCGACAAGTTGGATGACCTACTTTTTTACATGCTTGTCCTAATTTTCCTTCGAAGAATGTCAAGGAGCGGAAAGAAATGGTGAGAAAAAATGAGGTGTGTTTCAACTGTCTAGGTGAACATATGCTTAATACATGTAGTTTCACCAAACGTTGTCAGCATTGTAATGGGATGCGTCATACAATGATACATTCCACCTTATCTGAAACTTATTCCGAATCCAAACCACCTGAACAATCCTTAGCTCTTCCTGCTCCTACGAATCAATCGCCTTTCTCCACACTCAATCCAAATAGCTCAATTTTTACAAATTTGGCTAAAAACTCTGCAGCTGAAGACATTTAGCATTTATCACGATCTACTATGTGACTAAGCGGGACGGTCCTTCTGGCCTAGGCTCTCGTCAAAACTGAAGGATCAGATAGAGGACGTCATCTTATCAAAGTTCTACTCGACCAAGTAGCTCAGGCTTCTTTTATATCAGAATCCCTGGTACAACGACTCAGGCTAACACGTCAATCAGCAGTCATCACTGTTTTGGGCGTTGGAAGTCAACGATCCAGGCACACGAGAGGTATTGTCACCATAAAGTTATGCCCGCTCAACAGACATTGTTGGGTTGGATTTTATCCGGACTCATATCGGATAAGTCTGTTTCAGGTCAATCAACGATCGTGGGCTTACAAAGCACGGTAGACCACGAACTTTTAGCATTGTTTCGCCGGTTTGTTGTCCAGGAGGACATACCTGCAAAAATGTGTGAGTCAAGTGTGGCCGAGGATGAGTGTGAGAAACTGTTTGTCTCCACTCATCAACGTACAAGTGAAGGTTGCTATGTCGTGCGCCTTCCGTGTTAATTGCTCGCGAATCCTCTTTCGTAACGTATACGTTAGTGCTATTTTCGGCATTGTTGCAGAACCAGTTGACTGTTTTGAGTGCAAAATCGCACACCAATTTTATGAAACACGCACATATGGCTTTTCATATATTAAAATAGCTTATTTTATGTTATGTTTGGTATTATTATGCACTATATACTAAAATGAACTTTTATTTCAATCGTAAATATAGATAAATAAATTGAATGAAAGTTCTCATTGATGTTGAAAGACCTGTAACTTACAAAGTGTTGTTTTTATAAGTGAAGTGAATTGAATTGCATTTTTACTCTTAAAACTTTTGTTACAAGGAAAGAATTCTAATGGGCAAGATGTAAAAAAAACTATGAAGGGTGAAGTCATAAATAAAAAAAATTGGTGAAAGTGTTTCGTTTTTTCAACGGAATTAACTGTAAATAACTTGGCCATATACCTTTCTTATGTCATTTTAGCAATGAGCCACAATTTTTTTAAATAAAGAATTTCATTAAAAAATCTGCGCTCTTATCATTTTAGAAGTATTCACCACCGTTCCTTCAAACAGCTTAAATTTTACTGTCTATGGTGACTTAACCAGCAGAGCTTGTACTTTTTAAAAATGATTCAGTTTCATAAACGTAATCTGTCAGTTGTCAATTGATAAAAGACTGTATTTGCTTATGAAATTTATTTAAATGAATAACAAAAATTCTCGCCTGATAAAGTCTCCTAATAATTCAGGTTCTCTCTGAGTCATTGGCAGTCAATTTTGTGAAGAAAAAACAAGATCCATTTGTTGACAAGTGGGCAAGTTGTGAATTTGTTTATAAAACTGTTTATACGATAAGCAATTATTGTTCGTTGATGAAGTATCATAGGGTAAGGATTTTTCCAAGTAATCTAAAATTAATTCCAATGAAGAAACGAAACCTGCCAGTTGCATATTGACGAATATATATATTTGTTTATAAAATTCATCAAGTAAATAACAAATGATGTCGCCTGCCAAAGTTTCCTAATAAATAAGGTCCTTCCTTTTAGTCATTGACAGTCGATTTCATAAAAAAAACGACATCAATTTGTTGGAAAGTAGTTAAATTGTGAATTTGTTTATAGCAATATCTATAAAGTGTAGTTTTCATAAGGAAATTAAATCAAATTTTATTTTCACTATTGACATTTTCGTTACGAGGAATGGATTTTAACAGAGAATGTTTAAAAAAATACCATCATGTGTGAGGTAAAAAATTTGAAAAATTGGTAAAAGTGATGTTTTTTTTACATCACTTTTACCAGTTTTTTAAATTTTTGACTGCGCCCTTAATATTCAGTGTTTCGTTCATTATAATATCAAAACTTACCTAAAATAAGCCATATCAAAATAAGAAAGAACACATTTTTCTTCACACGTACATGCCAAACCTTCGTTTACAGACATCAAAACACAGAAGAATGAAAGATGAAGTTTACATCGATTTCAGGTGAAAGATCCGCTGCAACAAAAATTAACCTTGTCGGTTGAACATGATATGAAGCGGAGATGATTTCGTGAATTTAAACTTGCCTGGGTAATCTTTCGTCCGCATTCGCCTCAACTTTTATTCCAAACTTAGCAAAAATTTTCTCCTCTAGCGCTATCTACCGTCATTTGAGTTTATTAAACTGGAGCAAATGGGTGATTCGCAGCTGTCAGTTGCTTTTTGCTAAGCGCTTTACAATAAGTTGTAGTGCGTTTACAATAGTTTAATCTATTTCAGAGGAGATTCATGATCAAGAACAATGTTTTATTTGTATCTTTTTGTGATCGATTCTTCGTTTACCCCAATTTGCTCATTCCAGCGTGACGTAGTTAAATGACGCCAGAATTATTCTCCTAACCTCGGTAAAACATTCGCCAAAGTTATTTTAATTTTTAAGCGTTCGAAAATTTATCTGCAAAACATTTTAACTTCTTTTTTTCTGTGAAATGGCCGATTGCGCATCGCATTAATGAGCAGTGGCCAAAATATTTGCTAACCGGTTTCCGGTGAGCAAAAGGTTTTCCTCACCGGTTTAACTGCTAACGCCATCTGACGTCGTAAAGGGTTACTATATTGACATCTTGCTGGAAGATGTCATTTGCGTTGTCTGTAAACGGTGGTTAATTTCAGATTTTGCATTCTAATTTGTGAATAAAAATGTTGTTTGAGTGCTGTTTGGAACATCCATCATGAAACATTGGTACAAGAGCTTAGCAATTGTTTCATAATGGATACATATATGTCGTTCCGCTTTTTCGTTAATATGATCATTTATTTACACTAAACTAAACTTTTAATAACCATTTCTCATTTAGAAAGGATCGGCCCAGTCATCATTATTCAAATTTTCGAAAAATATTTCTTCATCGTTCCAAATTTAATGAAAATTTAAAGACTCCCTCAAAATTTTATTTATGATAGGTACTTTTGCCTTATATTCTTCCTTAAAGACCGGGTTTTCCTGGACTTTCACACACTCCAGGCGCTACTTTGAGGACACTTAAGGGCTTCGCTAATTCTGGTGTTGAAGACTGAACTTCCCTTAGGAAGTCCAGTTTCGCAAGGAAGGTTTTTTTCTTTCAGAACTCGCATGGAGTAGGAGCACGTCATGTCGTTTCACGCTGCTCCAAATGTTGATAAGGGAACTCTCTTTGGTACTCATACCTGCGCAATAGGTTCCCAAGGTACTTAAACCTGCGCAGTAGGTACCCACGATACACAGAACCTGCGCAGTAGATACCCTTAGAACTCAAACCTACACAATGGGTTCTAAAGGTCCAAATTAGAAAGACACTATTTGAAGTTCGGTAGTGCGCCGTCTATATTTCCTGACTGCTCAAAATATCTGATAAAAGTTCAGAAGATGCGAAAATTTCAAGAGAAGCAAGCATCTCCGAACAAGAGAGTAGAAACAACTGATCCTACTGTGAAAGACACAAAAAAGAGGAAAATCTCGGAAAAAGAGCGACTATATCTATTGAGCTCGTTACTGTCCAGAAATGCAGCGTAAAAATACCGACCTCATGGCAGGCATCGTCGAATGACTAAAGATGTTGATATAAAGTAAAAATTAAATTTCAAGATGATACTAAAATCAGTATCATTTTGAAATTCCACAAAAATGTTTTTCTTGGAGTACTTTAGCTCATATGAGCTTTGGTTGCGTTGGGAGTTGGGTTTTGTAAGAATGTCTGGATCTTTCCGGACTTCTCCCGGAACACATGATATCCTACGCTGCTCCAGGTGTTGAAATTGGAACATCCTCTAGCACTCATATCTGCGCGATAGATACACAAGGTGTAAAAGCACGATTCAGGCAAATATAGGCCCAGGGCCGCAACTTTTCTGAAGCCTTCTTGGGTTAATGAATACATTAATTGGGTAAATAAACAAATAAATAAAGCAATACAAAATAATTAAGTAAAAGCTTTAAAATTGAAATCTATTATTGCCCTTACAATTAACAATATGAGGCTTTATAATTTATTTTAGGAACCTTTTTTCGCGCGAAAATTGAACTTTAAATTTTGAAAATTGATTTAAGGGGGTAGTACATGTTCAAACTTTCAAAAAATCGAATTTTTTCGAAATTCCAGTCACCATATATCCTTAGAAATAAGGTAGAATCCTTCTTTTACCTCAGAGCGTATCGGAAGTGGCCGAAAAACGAATTACTCCGCAAGGCCTCGAGCGGTCGAAACGCATAATTGGCACGTTGAGTTGGCCGTCTTGTAGTAGCGCTCAGTCTAACCTTCTCAATCTTTACATGTGTCGTTGACCCGCATTGTTATTTCGGAAAATAACGTGCGCGAAGAGAAACATTACAATTTTCAATTGTTTATACTATTGTATTCGTGCTAATCGTTGCGTTCTCCGCGATGGACTTTAAACGCGTTTTTCTCGAAACGCACTTTTTTGGGGTGGTCGCCACGATTCCAGCCGATCTACAAGGCCGATTTCATTCAACTTTATTAAAAATGTTTGGAAGAGACTTGGCTATCGTATGAACATCGGTCATGATTTTCCATTAATATTTAATAACAATTTGATACAATAAATTTTGAAAAAACGGAGAAAAAGACGAAAAAAATTAAATAATTCACCATTTATTCATTTATCAATATTTATTCATGATAGAGGTTCATACGATAGCCACTTATGGACTCTTTAAGAATCACTTGGGTTTTTGTGTTTCAGATGATCCGAATTTGAGAAATCATGGCGACCGTTTATCACATGGCTTCTTCAGATCGCCCATATCTCGGCCGGATGGTAATAAAAAATGACAAAATTTTATTTTCGTTAGTCAGAATTATGTCCTACAACATAATAAATAATTGCGAATATCAAATAAAAATTAATGCAAAAAAAATTATTGAAAAAAAGGTCCTTGAACATGTACTATCCCCTTAAGGATAATTAAAAATGATATTGCACGGATAATTGAAGGGTCCCAGGTAACACAACCACTGACAATCACACGATTGAAAAGGAACAAGTATTTATTATTATTATTATTATATTATTATTATTATAAAAAATTATATCTCAGACTTAAGATGGTTATAGCCCAATATGTCGAAAGCACTTTTTGCGTTTGGTATTTGTACCAAACTGAATATATTGAACGGGGCTATCCCGGTTTATATCATCAGCCACGGACACATTTTGGTAATGCAATATTATTATTATTATTATTATTATTATTATTATTATGTTGGCCCACCTTCCACCCACAAGTACTCATGATCCGGTACTTCACTACTAAACAAGGTCGCGAAACGCGGCAAGTGCTCAGTAGATTCGCTGATGTCAGTCTTTGTTTCGGAACTCTATATTCTGCTTGCGCATTCGTTATAATTCGCGACTGATACACACTGGAGAGCCGGTCTATAGGGATCCAACAATCACACTGGAGAGCCCGTCTATAGGGATCCAACCATCACACTGGAGAGCCCGTCTATAGGGATCCAACAATCACACTGGAGAGCCCGTCTATAGGGATCCAACAATCACACTGGAGAGCCCGTCTATAGGGAT
>JAUMHM010006618.1:0-25820 GCA_032362435.1 Melikaiella ostensackeni
CAGTCCCCACGGTGGGCGCTCTGGCCAATCACAGGCATCGTGGAGAGTATATATAAGAGCAACATAATCTGAAGCTTCAGTTTCAGGTTAGCCCTGAAGAAGTGAACTGCAATTTTTACGAAACGTCGGCAAGATTCATAGTTTTGCACACGATTGAAACCCGAAACACTTCCTTTCATCATAATGAATCATCGTGAAAGCATTAAATATATTATTAAATCAATTTTTGCTTCTAAAGTATGCGTCTGACAACATTTTGCAAGAGGATTTCTTAACTGGTTTATGAACCTACAATTTACTCCTTAAAGGAACGACATATAGCTTGTGGGACACTGTGAAGATATATTGAGTTCAAATTTTAACTTCCATGGTTCGATCATTTCATTTTATGTAATAAAAACATGTTATTTAATTTTTCCTCCATGAAGGTACTACCTATCAAATTTTAAATATAGAAATATATAACTTAAGTTATATAATATTATATCAATTGAATTGTTTCAATTCAATTGAAATGTCTCATTTATATATTTTTTGAATTCTAATTGAAACTTTTCATTTTACATAAAAGTATTAAAATAGATGGACACGTTTCTCGCAATATAGCCACATTTCTATTTCAAAGAGAAGTATATTTTCACACAGTTCGAAAATATCAAAATCCAATATTTGTTGAGTGAAATGAAGTGAAATAAAAAGGTTTAATTGTAAGGTTAGAGCTTATAAAAAATTCTTACTTAAATCTACGTTGTCATTTAGAACCTGACTAGTATCTGAATCTTCATGAGTTGTATTGAAATCCTCATGATCCATCAGTTCATCACCATCCTCGATTTCATCAATAATATTTCGATCTTCTAAAATTCCTGGAACTTGCATTTTGGGTTGCATTCCACTTTCTTCTTCATCATCTGCATCAGTATCTACATAATTTTCAATATATAATCAATATCTTTTGTTAAAATTTATATAGATTTTTTTTATTTATGTAACTTTGATGCAAACTCAAAATATCTAAAAAATATACAATTTATAATAAGTTTTAAAATGAATTTTAAGTTTGAGGTTAGGTTTCGATTCAAGATAAATATTCAATACGATTTATCGATTAACTTAGCCTCATTATATCACGAAAATTGTCTAAGGCTGCTTACACGCGATGCTTTCGAATTCGTGGGCTAGGCTTTGAGATATTGTTTATTACATTATACACTTAAGCTCAGATAATCAACATGAATTTTATCAACAATAACACTATTCATTTGACAGCAAGGCAATTTTCCTAAATTGGAACTAGGTGGCGTTGCAATACTTGAAACGATCTGGCTCGAGTCCAGGCCATGGAATGATCCCGATCTGGACCTGAAGATATTAAACCGATCAGGGCCAGATCGGTGATCGGAAAAATATATTCTGATTTCTGCACGGGTAAGCTCTATGTAATCTTTCCCATAGAATCGAATGGTGCTATTACTTTTTTCGTGAATCACATTTTCAAATAAATTATTTAAACAATCGAAAGTTCAAATTCTTTTTCATGAGAAAGCGTCTTTCAATGAAATGTTCTCATCTTAATATTTAATTTTCTATTATGTCAATTGGTCTACACATAGGACTTAATAAGTTCAAAAATTGTTTTCAAACTTTATAAGTTGTTTATAAATTTTGAAATTATGGCAACTTTCCGTTACCAATACCATTCTAACAATGAATTGCAAGAATTTCAAGAACAAATCATTTTTCTTTCCACAACAAACTGACATACTGAAGAATTTGTTCAAATAAATTGTTTGTAACAACTCACTTGCACATTACATTAATTATTTGTTGCTTAAGTATATCTCCATTATTTATAATAAATATCAAGTTTATTCCAGAAATTTTCTTTTAGATGAAAAATCGTATTCTTAGAATGGATAATTTTGTCACTATATTTGTTTATATATTGTTGCACATGGAATTAAATTATGAAATTGAAGAATATTGGACTCTAAACATTTAATTATGAGAAAATCTAAAAAGAAAAACTTCAAAATCCGTCAAGAAATAGAGTTTGTAGAAGATTATGAACAGTAAATTCCCGGTTTTGACCACTGAGCGTCGGCCCAACTTTGTCCCAAGGTCGATCCGCCAGTCGGATAGTCTCCAGCGAATCATCTTAAAATGAGTCGGGTCGGGCCAGCCTTATTGTTATGATAATTTAAAAACTATTCGCTAGAGTCTATCCGATTATCGGCCCGACCTTCCGGCAGAGTTGGGCCGACGGTCGGGTGAACTCTGGTTGCCAATATCGGCTGCCAACGTTGGCCCAACAAAGATGGCTTGGAGTTGCGACAGTTGGACCAACTCTGGTTACCGAAATTCGGTTACCAAAGCAGGCCCGACCTTGGACAGACTGTCCAACTCTGGCTGCCGACCGAAAACTTGCACTTCGGATGTGTTTTAACGACCTATATGCCTCTAGGATTATTTGTTAGGACATCATGACCCTTAGGAAGTAAGCGGTATGTTATAACAGTCCGTTCAAAAAAGATCTTCTTCGAGTAAGATGTTTATTGGACTTCTGAACTGCAAGGGTTATTTTTTAGGATGGCCGGAGCTTCGGGAAACCGTCCAGATGTAGTAAAATAGATTTGAAAGTTGCAATCTATCCAAATGGTGTAAATATACAGAATTTATGGATAAATATATTTATTAAAACTGTGCAATATTATCGTGCCCACTTGGGGTTAAATTTTGATTTAAATTGAACGTGTACAGCTTAACGTGTGCAGTTAAACGTGTGCAGTTTGATGAGTGCAGTTTGGCGTGTACAGTTTAACGTGTGCAGTTAACCATGTGCAGTTGACGTGTAAAGTTTAACGTGTGTAGTTTGACATGTACAGATTAACGTGTGCAGTTTTCATTGCGCGTGCACAGTTTAACGTGTACGCATTAACATGTACAGTTTAAGGCGTGAAGAGTTGTTGAATGTAGTCTTAATGCTCGCCCTGACCGCCTAAGTATAAACCGCGCGCGCTACCACGAGACTCCCGAATATAACAATTTTTTTCTAACTACAAAAAGAAGATCACTAATTCGCTAAAGTAACTATAATTACTTATAATATGTTTTTAAAACAGTGTATTTCATATTCTTATAGAATTTATTTAAATCTAAAATAATATCAGGGTGTACTTCCGAAAAGCGCATACCTCCAATTAATTTGAAACTCCGTATACCTATTTATTTTGACGCGCTGATCAAGAATATGATAGTGACAATATGCGCAAATTTGAATTTCATGGTGAAAACCATGAAAAACCCATGAACATCATGGTTTTTTGCGTTTATCTCAGTAAATAATGAAAATTTTTAAAAAAAGCTTCAAACAAAAGTTGTAGATCTACTTAAAATACACCTTTTATATTTCTTAAAGTTCTGCTAAAAAACCAATATTTTTCGAGAAAAGTTGGAAAATGTTGATACAAAGTGTAGAATTGCTTAGAATAGAACATGTGGGACTCCTGTGAATGGTCACCGAATTAATGTAGGTCACATCCCTAAACCTTTCCAACGTCTCGTGTGGGGGGGCACCCTTGTGACTGGCCACAGAAATAAATTAGGTCACAACCTTCCCCTTTCGAAGTTCTCGTAAGGGGCGGGAAGGCACTCCTGTGACTGTTCATAGAAATAATTAAGTTCACATTCCTGCCTCCTATCCCTTCCCAAATTCTCGTGGGGGGCGGAAAGGCATCTCTGTGACTGGTCACAGAAATAATTTCGGTCACCTCATTACCCCTTTTTAACTTCTCGTGGGGGGCTGGAAGGTATCCCTGTGACTGGCCACAGGAATAATTTCGGTCATATCCCTACCCCTTTCCAACTTCTCGTAAGAGGCGTGAAGGCACCCCTGTGACTGATCATAGAAACAATTAAGTTCACATTCCTGCCTCCTACCCCTTTCCGATATTTCGTTATATTACTGTATTTCGATAAATAATATCTAATCGAAAAAAGTTTTAAATATAAGTTGTAGCCCTTGATAAAATAGACCCTTCATGTGAAGTGAATTTTTTTGCCATTACTCCATTCATTTCAGCAATAAAGTCCACTTACGCACTTCGCCACGGGAAGGCTTCGCTTCGGAAGGTTTCGCTTGTCCTAACCATTCTACGAGCGCGTATTCAGCATTCCAGGAATTTTTCATATCATTTAAGTTCGTTTTCTCAAAAACTGTTAGCCGTAAAGTAAAAATGTGTTGAAAATAAAATATGTATTTTTTAAAGATCTACAACTTTTATACAAACATTTTCGTGAATTTTCATTACTTACTAAGTTAAAAGCAAAAAACCATGATTTTCATCAGTTTTTTAATGGTTTTCACCATGAAAATGAAATTCGCACCTACTTTTACTATCATTTTGTGATCAGCGCATCAAAATACATAAGTATACGGAGTTTCAAATTGATTGGAGGTATACGCTTTTCGAAAGTATATCCTAATATTATTCTGGTAATTTTTTTATTAAAAGCCAAACATTTCTAAATTGATATTAAATGAATTCTAAGAACTTGTTATAACTAAACAGAAATTGTTTTGACGCTATAAATTTTGTTATCGTTTTAAATATCCTGTAAATTTCTGTGACAAGCATTGAAAAAATCTTGCCGATTGAAACTTAGCATTTCTTATGCTCTGGAACGCTGTTCAGCGCTAGATCTGGGACAGATTAGACTGTCAGAACGATAAGAAAAAAATATTTATATTGTTAATTTATTATTTTTGGTAACCTTAGACACTGACAATTTTTGGAGAATGCTGGAAAAAATTTGGTCAGTTGACAATTAGAAATTTTCATGGTGAAAAAAATTTGGTTGATTGAGACTTAGAAATTCTTAAGTTATGGAAAGCTGATAAGCGCCACATCTGGGCCAGACTAGACTGTCAAAACTAGACGGTCTAGACGACGCCAGATTTGGGCCGAATTCGACATTAGACTGCCAGAAGGCTTCTTCACCTCATTTTAACCTCAAAATTGGATTTCCTCATTTCAATCATCTAATACTATAATTATATATTCTTCCGCTCTGTGTATGTACTTCTTTCAGAAATAGAAATGTGTCTATAGAGCGAATATTTGTTTATTTTGAATGATTTTTCCTTAAAATGAGAAATTTGAAATCTAACCTCAAAATGCAATCTCTTTTACGAAGAAAAGTATTGAAATTATACATTTTTTCGCTCTGTATGCATATTTCTATATAAAAAGTGAAGCGCGCTACAGAGCGAATAACATCTATTATATATAATACCTAATTATAATATTTATCAAGTAAAATAAAGAAATCCAATTTTGAGGTTAGAAATTTGACCCAACATCCTCAAATAATAATTGTAAGCACACATGTTCCAAAAAGAACAATATTAATACAATAAATTGCATTCCTGGGTTCCGAGGATAATAACAATCATTAGTTTCAAGCGAACGAAATTTTGATTCAGCGAATTCAGAAGAGTCAAATTCTGATTTAACGGATTCAGAAGAAGAATTCATTGATGACAAAGACTTCTATCGCAGAAGTCAGTAAATTACAGGCTAATGGTGTTACAATTATGGACCAAAGATTTAATGTTCGTATACATTGCTCCATTTTTGATACGCCAGCGAGTGATTTTATCAAGGGAACGAAAGGTCATACAGGTTTTTATGCCTATGAAAGGTGTGAAGTAAAAGACCTGAAAGAAGATCGGGTAATTCAGTTTTCTCTTGTGAATTGCCCAGAAAGGACAGACGAATCCTTCCGAAGACGTTCGCAACCGCATCATCATAGTGGCGTGTCACCACTTCTACAAGTCAGACCATTCATTAACATGATTTTCATGTTTGTGCTGGATTTCATGCATTTATTCTGCGAAGGAATCATGAAACGTCTATGAATGAGTTGGTTTGTCCTTCCAGGACATGCTACTGTTGGTCAACGATTGAAGATGGAAGTTTCTGGAAGACTATTTCTGGTCCGTAAATGTATTCCTTGCGAATTTCAGAGGAAAACAAGGACTTTGACATCACTCAAGAAGTGGAAAGCAACGGGGTTCAGATTTATTTTATTGTACTGCGGTTCTGCAATATTACTAAATATTCTTGATATTATTACATTTCTTGACATTTATCATGATCTACTATGTGACTAAGCGGGGCGGTCCTTCTGGCCTCGGCTCTCGTCAAAAATGAAGGATCAGATGAAGGACGTCATCTTACCAGAGTTTTACTCGACCAAGGGGCTCAGGCTTGTTTTATATCAGAATCCCTGGTGCAACGACTCAGGCTACCACGTCAATCAGCAGTCATCAATGTTTTGGGCGTTGGAAGTCAACGATCCAGGCACACGAGAGGTATTGTCACCATAAAGGTATGCTCTCGTATCAATTCTGAAATCAAGTTTTTAGTCGGATTGAGGATTGAGGAAGGGAGAATTGGGAGAGACGTTTTCAGAAGTGCCCAGAACTGCGTAGGATGAGGGTGACAATTACCCTCTCGCTACCAATCTTTTAAAGGAAGAAATACACGTCGACGACGTACTTTCAGGTGCCGACTCATCGGAGGAGGCTCGATACAAGGGTCGACCAGTCGACTTATTATCAAGAGCTGGAGGTTCCACTCTCAAAAAATGGCTCTCGAATCGAGAAGATGTTTTGGAAGGAATTCCACCTGAATTTCGAGAGACATCTACTACTTTTTCTTTTGACCAGGATCCCACTTTCAGAGCATTAAGGATTTTATGGCAACCAGCTTCCGAAGGCTTTCGTTTTCAGATTCGACCACCAGCAGAGCTGACCGTGGTGACGAAGAGAATTGTCTTCTCTGAGATTGTTCGTATCTTCGATCCGATAGGATGGTTGGCTCCGGTTATAGTCCGAGACAACATTTTCATGCAGAGTCTGTGGGCTCTCCAATTGAACTGGGATCGATCTCTGCTTTCTGATTACGTTAAAACTTGGCTGATGTTCCGCGCGGAACTATCAGAACTTATATCATTGACCATCCCACGCGGGGTGAGTTTGTCATCGGGAGTCTCTTGTTAATTGCACGGCTTCGCCGAAGCTTCCGAAGAGGCGATGGGAGCAGTCGTATATTTAAGAGTTGAATTGATCACTGGGGAAACAAACGTCACATTCGTGATGGCAAAAACGAAGGTCGCTCGGAAAGGAGAAACTTCAATTCCAAGGTTGGAATTGTGTGCTGCACTTCTGGTTCGTGTTGTGGCACACATAAGATCTGTGCTAAACTTATCATCGTCAGTACCTTCATATTTGTGGTCGGATTCTCCTACTACTCTAGACTGGATTAGGGGTCATCCTCTTCGCTGGAAGACATACGTCTCTAATCGGGTATCTGAGATACAGAGGATTCTACCTGATGCTACTTGGCGTCATGTATCTGGAATTGACAACCCCGCCGACTGCGCTTAAAGAGAAATTGCACCATCACGGTTACAGGATCATCGGATTTGGTGGCAGGGTTCATCTTGGTTGGGTCAATCATCGGAGACTTCGATCCTGCTATCAATAGAGAGGAATGGAAGATAGTACTTTCTGCTGTTATTGAACATTCGGCCACCCCTAACGAAATATTCGTCCTTGATGAATTTATTGAGTCACCGCTCTCTGCTGCAATTTTCGGCACGGGTCCGCAAGAAGTGCACCGACAAGCCACCTTGTCATCTCACATCCACCATGCTTGACTTGGCTCTGCGACGCCTGATCGGATATACACAACAGGAAAATTATGCGGAAGAAATCCGTAAGGTTCAGAAGCGACTCCCCCTAGGAAACGGAAGTCCATTGACTAAACTTCTTCCCTCTTTGGATGATGATGGCTTGTTATGTTTGGGAGGTCGTTTGTCTCAACGCCGTTCTGGACTCTGACGAGCGATGTCCATACATTATTTCCAAAAATTCCTCGTTAACAACTTTAGTCATTAGGAACGGCCATCAGTTTATGATGCATAGAGGTCCAACGGCACCAACTTCGTGGTAGCTGATCGACAACTACGAGAAATGTTTTCTGCAGCATCAACTGAAGACTTTGAAATTGTCAGTTATCTTACGGATAACCAAATTCAGAGGAAATTCCATACGCTCGCAGCTCCACATTTCGGTGACTATGGGAGGCGGCAGTTCGATCCGTTAAATACCATGTTCGGCGAAGTCTGGGTGACACCACCCTTATTTTCGAGGAAATGACGACGTTCCTTGCTCAGGTAGAAGCCTGTCTGAACTCGAGACCGATCCAGTCATTAAAGGACGACCCTAATGATCTCGTCGCCTTAAGCCCAGCTCACTTCCTCGTTGGATCTCCTCTACACACCGTGACTGAATCTTCTCTTCTAAATGATCAACTCAGTCCGTCTGCGCGTTGGCAACTCCTAGCGCAAATGTCTCAGACTTTCTGGAAGGGATGGTCTTCCAAGTATCTCCACGAACTTCAGGTTCGTTCAAAATTGCAGAAGCAAAAACCTCCCGTAAAGGTCGGAGATCTTGTACTGATACTTCAGGAGAATCTTCATCCTACAAAATGGCCTCTGGCCCGGGTAACTTAGGTCTAACTAGGCTCTGATGGTCAAATTCATTCAGTATCTCTCAAAACAGCAGCAGGTCAATTAAAGCGACCTGTTGTAAAACTTGTCAAACTTTCTGTTTCTTTTTCAGATTCGACATGAAATATGTGTTAATATATTCAGTTTTCAAAGAATAAAGGCAGTTCGCCTCATAGTTCTTCGCAAGTATTGAATGAATTAATAACTTTGGTGCTTCTCTGACAATGGATGCTTCTCTAATATAATAATAAACTTTCATTATATTCTTTAGGGATCTCCGAATATTTGTTTCAAAATTGCTTTTATTGGCAAATCGGCGGTTTAAATTAAAGTGTTTTCACCCCGTCTGTAATAAGGATATTCAAACAATCATCTTTTCTAATACAATCACAACCAAAAGCAAAAAAGGCGAAAAATGGAAAGATTGGCTTGAATGTTCATTTTAGGGTTACGTTCTGTGTTCTGGTGCCAAGAGTTAACAAAATACTCGCGAATATTGCTTACTGATGCAATTTCAAGTTGTTTGTATATTTTTGACTCGGGGGTCCGTTTATGTACCTCAAAGTGGGCTTTTTTAAGAGTTGAATATAATAAAAAATTTTATGAATGAACAATTTTCGGCAATTTCATAGTAAGGAACGAAGACAGGACTACATATTCATGTCCTTTAGATTATATAAAAGAACACACACTTGATACTAGAAGAAAAATAGTCAAGGGGTGCCGTTTTTGTACCACTTACTCTAATTAATCAAACACTCTCAATCAAGGTTTCGCTTTCCTAACTCCTTCCTTGTGTTGGACTTGTCATGACTAAATTCAAGGTTACATTAAATTCAATCAATTAATGTATTTTAAAATTAAAATCTCATCCTTTGGTTATTTAGTAGTTTATAAATTATAAAATAACCTTCTTGAGTAAGCGTATACGATTAAGAATAATGGTTAAGATGATATTGTACAAATAGTTGGTGAGGCAGTATATAAGGATTGTTGATAAGAAAATATGTAATGGATTTGTAAAGACTCTTAAGCCCGTAAAAGGCAGAATGTATAAACAAATAAAGAAGAAATTGTGAGATAACCTGACGCTTAGCATACTAAATTCAGAAAATATTAACTAACACTATCTCACTATATTAATTAATACTATCACACTGTATTTAAAATTGGTAAGAAATCACTAAAATAATTAAAATTTAGTAATTAAATACTTCAGCATAATTAAAAACTATCTAGGGGATTCTAGACGAAAACCCTTAGAATGTTTCATAAAATTATAAGATTTGCAATTGTTTGATTGAATCATGATTATTGAAGAGAGAATTTCAGAGATTCGGAATCATTAAATGTAAAAGTTATAATTAACAATGATGCATATCATTATAAAATACAGATAAAAATCAATCATCCTAAACTTTTAACGCAATTTACATTCTGAAATCAAATAAAAGTTCGTACGAAATCTATCTTTAAATCTGATAAAATTCTCAAAGGTAAAGCTCAATAACTTAAACGACTTTTTCTAGCTGTGAATAATCATCACACAAATAATGAGTGTGCAATAGATCACAACCAAATAAAAATAATTAAGAACCTAAAAAAAATCGACTTTTGGATAATCTGGGTCGTGTTAAATTATAATTCGAAAACAAATTGTAATTATTTCAATCAAATAACTGAAGTGAAAATATATAGGCAGTCTTTAGCTGGAGAAGCGACACTAAATCAATGAATAAATTCAATAGGGTTATTCGTAAAACAGACCTTAAAAAATAATTCTGACTTTGAATATTGAATCAAGAAACTACTATAAAATAATTAACAAATGAGCATTTTATCTGATGAAAATATGATCATTGTGGGTTCGACTTTGAAAATGAATCTGATGTAAATAAAAAAAAAACTTGAGGTAAATATATCAATTGAATGAAAATTCAATCATAAGGAGGAATCAAAATAATTATTAGATTATTCCGTAAATAGAAAAAAAAATAAAGTGAGGTAGTCTATTCGATAAAATAAATAAAGTAAGGCGTGTCTGTAGATGACAACCCAATCATTTCAATGCGTACGAGTATGTGTAGGGGTAACCCTGTCACCAAGCAAACCCCACGAAATTAGTCTTTGGGGGGGGGGGGGGGTTAGACGCAGTCGGAATTTTGAAAAATCAATTTAAGGGTTTTTGCATTTTCTTAAAGTGTGAGAGGCAGCAGAGGGATTATTATATATTAAAAATGTTAGTAAGTAGATTTACCTAAATGATGACAATGGATCATCAAAAAGTATACTCTGAGCTACTATTTTGCAAAATGAGTAAGCTTAAAAATTATTATTATAGTTATAAACAATAGTTGAACAACTCGCGAAAAAGCGGTCAACTTGCCTAGGAGGAAAGTTGGCGAAGCATATAGTATATGGTTAGGTGGCCAAGTTTGGGAAACTCGTTTCACAGAGAAAAATCATTCTATTTCCCTGAAAAACAAACTCCAAGGACCACAGATTGCAGTCCAACGAAGGTACGTCGCGAGACCTGAAAATCTTTGGCAGCTTTGTTCACAGATTTGCCTGAAATGACGATTTCAATTGCACTCTTCATTACATGCTCAGGAGAATGTCACCCCTGCTACTTTCACTTTCATATTTTCTTATTTTTTCTACATCAGAAACTGAAGAAATTTTAAACAGTAGCGATTAGCAATAGAAAGGCAACACGAACATAGAACTATGATGAGTGCTAATTTGATTACTTGGTCAACTTGCCCTAAGATGCTTGGTTAACTAGCCCCGACCGCATGTTTCGGCAAAATGAAACTATACTTCAAACTTGGAATGCGTTTTTCTCGGAACCACGTTTGTAAAACCAGCGACCACGATTACTCGGAAACTGCTGGACCGATCCATTTCAAACTTGGTAGAGGATATATGCATTTGCTAAAAAAAAATTTGTTTAAAACACGCTTTTTTCCCACTCTTGACTGCGATTAACCCCTTCAGGTATAATGTGCATCGCTTACCGCCCTACTACAAACCCCACCTAATAATTACTGACGCTTGGAATCGGCTCATCGATGCCTAAGAGGGCATTAATACTTGAAGTGTTATAATTTGAAGTCTGTTCTAGGGACATACTTCCAAAATTATTATAAAAGAGTTTTACTCACAAGTATACATTTATACTTCGCACCTATTTCTCCGTCACATATGGTAAGTAACGAAAAGTAAATACGTATGCAAGTACGAGTAAGGTACTCGTATGTTCATTATTCGCCTTAATCGTTCATTGTAAATTTAAAATTGCGCCCTTCCCGTTCTATAACAGGTGTGCCTTCATATTGAGCGAGTTCGTGATTTATGTTATGTTTTACCTTAATATTTAATCCCGATAAAATTACTTAGACCCAGAAAGGAGAAGATAAATTGAAATTACACAGTTTTTTAACAAGTAAATGGTCATTTATTCAGACTCAACTTTACAACGACGCTTTGGCATGAGTTACAATGTTCTGAGTTTTATGACTAGTTCAGTCTTATAATGTTTCAGAGAGCACAGGTATACACCTAATATTATAATTTTTTAGAATAAGTTTTTACAGTTTTTGCAGTGATCACCCGTTCTCTGAAAAAGAAATCAAAGTTGAGCACTTTCAATGGCATTCGAGATAGTGTACATCATTCAAATGTCAACAACAATATCTGGAGCCTGTATCAGCGTGCCCAGAGATATACAAAAATCCAAAATTTATTTGAGCCTGTATCAGCATGCCCAGAAAAACAAATCAGTACAAAATATCTGGAGCCTGTTGCAGCGTACCCAGTAAATAAATCAGCGCGAGTGTCTGGAGTCTGCAACAGCGTACCCAGAAAATTACAGAATACAAAGTCCCAAGCCTGGACAGCGTACCCAAGTGAGATCAAAAATATTTTCTGGAGCCTGAACAGCTTACCCAGAGAGAGTCAAATATCTAGAGCCTGTTACAGCGTACCCAGATTTAAAAGAACGAACCTTTATCCTTCCAAAACATGAGGACGGGTAGCCACTCGGAGGGATGACCTGTGTGGTAGACTTCAGTTGCTTCCTTGGTCAGGAGTATCGTTGTCCACCTTCTGCCACGTTCTGCTTCTCACCTGCCTACCCGAGAAGTCTCTCCAATTACGGTTGATAGCGGTGAAGAAGGTCCTACGCTTTCTGGTGGTGAGTTCTTGGAACTACCCGTGCCACCTATCGCCTTCCGGGTGGTTATGTCCATGTCGGACTTTTCCCACGTCATTCGGTCGGTCTTCTTAAAATTAAATTGTCGATGATCGTATCATAAGGTTAAGGTTGGAATCATCTTAAAATAGAGCCGACCTTGACTCACCCTTCAGATAGCATGCCATAACCATTCTGAGAGTGACGATTTTCTGCAATCACTGATAATTAGTGATTTTAATATCCCTAAATTAAGTCAATTTGTCAACTCTGAAATTACAGATCCAAAATCGCCTATACTTTATATTTTTATGGATATCCATGACTTGGAACAATATAATGATATTCATAATTTTCATGAACGACATTTGGACTGAGTCATTTCATCGTTTCCGTGTGAGGTTCTTGCAAATACTTTACCCATTTTACCTGTTGACGAACAGCATCCGCCTCTAACTATTCGATTTGGAAGTTGCTCCCTCTTTGTTAGTAAGAACAAATTTATACTTAATCCAGTCGCAGTAAGAAATAACTCTAAAAATTGTAAATATATTAACCTAAAAGCCTGCTCAAGTTCCACCGATTGCACAGTGGACTGAGAGAAACCGAAAAATGGCAAAAATTCAATAGTTTGTCAGATTTGTATAAAATTTGGTATAAGGGAGTTTTTAAGATTGCTAATTTCGAATTTCACGTTAAAAGTTACAAATACGAAATTACGAATCCAATATGGACAAAATATTTTTTTTTAAGATTAGCCTAAAAATTGGTACAAGGGTCTTTTTGAGGTCGCTATTTTCGATTTAGACGTCAAAAGTTACAAACTCAAAATGTCGGATCCAGTATGGCAGCCGTATTAAGAGTGGTACTTTACGTACATTTTGGCGGTGGAAGAGCATTGAGCGCCAGAGAGAGGGGAATTTACTCATAACTAAATAGACAGAGCGATAAGGATTGACTTGACGTTTTCATGCAGTTCTTTATCAATTCCTAAACATTCAGCTAGCAGGTCCGATTTCTGAAAAGCTCTGCGGACCGTATTAACATCATTAGTAGTAACGTTACTTCCTGGTTTAGGTTTGCCTAATATGTAAGAAAAATTCGATCAATCGCATCCATGCGTGCAAATTGACTTGTTCCATATATAAGTGAGTTTGGATTTGGAATAAATGTGTCCTTAGTTATGTTTGAGAGATTATAAACTGTTTTGGGGTCGAATGTCAGATGGGGCCACTTTGGATGCATTTCGTGTTCGTGATGATGCTCAAGACTTGGCCATCAATGAAGGTCAAACATAAACTAAAGTTTATGCTAGTTTGAGTAGACCAGCACAATGGTATGAGTGTAGTAGCGAATCAATTTTCATCGCTAACATTAAGAGAGGTGTTCTTATAATTTTGCTTGAATGGTGAATGGCCAGAGAGAGCTTCCGTGAAACCCCCATGAGCATCTCAACACCGTTTCTAATTCCATAGTGTTGCCTAACTGCTGCATGTATTGCAGCAGATCGTCTTTTTGATTTTCAAAAATTCTATTCACAGTATTATTTGGTAATGCCTAAGGAATAATAACCTTAGCTTCATCTTCCGTGATTAATATAGTTGATTCTGGGGGTCTGCATGAAGCAGACCCTCAAAACGGTCAAGTCACAATGATAATGCTTCATCTGGCGTTAACTGAATCAGCGTTGATTCCGTGAATAATTTTCTTACTTTATGTGATATCTCGGGACCACTTTCAATCTTTTTGAGGACCGCTGCTGAATCATTCTCATATATTCATATTTAAGGTATCGTAAAACGATGTATCGATATAACAGCTATTCCTCATTCAACTTCACACCCATCTCCGGGGTCACCCAAGGGTCTAATCTCCGCCCTCTTCTCTTTATTCTTGTTATGAACGATGTGGATACGGTAATTAAACATCTACGTCTTTTCTATACGGATGATGCAAAATTGTATATATCTGTAGATAGTATACAAGATTGTCACTTACTACTAATTGATGTGAATAATTTTGTCAGCTGGAGCGTCAGTAATAACTTGGATACCAATCCAGCTAAACGTAAAGTCACGTTTATATAAAGGAAAAAATAAATAATTGAATTTGATTATACAATAAACAGCATTCGTATTGAACGAGTAAAAATTATACGTGATCTGGGTATTTACATGAACGCTCCACTAAAATTAAACATCCAGATTGATAATATGGTTCACGAAGCTAATCGATCTCTAGGGGTCTTGTTTAGAGTATGCCATAAGTTCACAAGAGAAGCTGCATGCAGACAACTTTATATTGTACAATTATTTGGCCGAAGTTGGAATACGGATTGCTAATTTGGAACACTGAAGCTAAGTATCTTTCTAAAACTATTGATAAATGTCAAAAAAGATTTCTCAAGTTTCTTAACTTTAAGAAAAGAGGTGATTTAATCCTTCCAGGGCAAGACTATCAGGAGCTTTGTCACAGATTTAATAAATGGCTCCGTGCCGTTTGATGGACTGTTTTGGCCGATTTCGGCACTCAAACGGCACTGGGCGTTTAGGGTCATTTAAAAATCGCTTTAAAGAAGATTTATGACAGCGTTCTGGCGAATTCCATACATACGAATCATTCTAAGAGCATTTACCTCAACATTTTAGAATTTGTGTACTACCATTACTGAAAATATTATACTTAAAAGTAAAAATAGAAACCAGGGTTTCTCTTTCTTTTGTTTATAAATTATATACTACATAATTTATAGAATGACTTTATTACGGGCTCATTTTTCACAAGAATATGCACACATTTATTTAATAACACATAAACACATAATAGCACGCCTTATCAGTTTGGAAAATCTTAATCGCTGAGGATTTGAACCCTACCTACCTATACCTAAAACTTAGACTAAACCCAAGAGCGCACGCACTAGCTAACTGACCTATTGACCACTTGGACTTCAGGGTAAAAATCTTGGCTAAGCGTTACAGGATCAGGGGCCAGGGCACAGTTCCATAAACTTTAAAAAACTTACTTTTTCCGTGTGAGAGAACTTTCAGTTCTATACTACAATATACCTATTTTTAACAGACCAGGGTTATTTGGTCAGACTAGCCTTTTAGAAATTTAAATGGACACTCTGAGGAGATCTCAGGTATAGAAAACTTATGACGCAGGTAGCGTGAAACAAACAGCACTGAAACGGCTCCTGGTAGTGCCGTTTCAATCTCGTTTGAACGGCAGGAAGGTGGATAGACCAACGATAGAAAGTGATAGAGGTAGATATACGAGAATCAGAAAGAGACAGAGGTACATGGAGAAAGGGTAAAAAGATGTTGGCTGGAGACAGGAAGAGATACAGAGGGATAGGCGATGGATAGGTTAGGATACATTTCCCTTATCTCTTCATATCTTAGAGATAGAAAATTATTGAAAGTGATAGAGTTTCTATCTCTTTACTTCCAGCAGGAATGGTTCACACATGTAATACGTTCATTATCTTCCTGTTGCTGTGTTAATGCTCAGATACTTTTTCTATACTTTTTCTAGCTGCTGCGCTTGCGCATTTCGATTCAATAGTATATTGTGTGATGAGGGAGATAAGTTAGCAAAGTCCAATACTCCCGCGTTTCACACGATATTTTATTTCACATATGAATGAAAATATCACTTCTATATCTGTAGAGCGAGAAGACATTTGCAACTCGCGGACGTCAAGGTAATTTTCGCGCAAGCGCATCAATTTGGATTACCGACAGTACATCACTAGTTAACCATTTATCCCGTCCGATAGCGCTGATTCTCATGAAATAGCTGACTCCTTAGCGGGATGAATGTTCTTTCGACCCAGTTTCTAGAAAAGAAATTATTACAATTTTCGATGTGCACATGCGCGAAGATTGCTTTGACGCTCGTGGGTTGTAAGAGGCAATTTTCTTCTCGCTCTATAGGCATTGTAAAGTGGCAACTTCATGCACGTGTGAAATAAAATTAATTTCCAGGAGTGCCGGAATCATAACCTCACTTCTGTCATTATCAGTTGACACTCACATGTCTAGACTTTCCAAAAATTTTCGGTAATTCATAATAATTTTACCGTAAATTTTCGAAATTTTCATAAGATTGTTTTTATTGTTTCCAGAATTAAAGAGTCCCTGCATTTTTTATGAAAAATATTCTGTGCAACAGATGCATAATTTAGGATGTTGCAACTATTGTGAACTTTGCAGTACTGGCCATCGGCTCATCTTCGAGTCATTTCCGGCTCGCAGAAATAACTCCTACTTGAGGTGGCGTAATGCAACATTCAGCCAAGATAAAAAATAAGGATTTTCAAAGTATTTAAAAGATTCAAGGTAGGTGGAAATATTTTAAAATGTGGGGAAAATGACTATTATCACGATTTATTTTATTTTCACTTCAACGTTTCAAAATATCCTCTAATTTTATGGAATGATATATTAATATGGAGCGTTATGAGACATTGTATGAAAAATATTATGAAAAAATAGTGATCACTGTTTCCTGTTATTTGAGATTACTGTTTTTTATAATTTCTAAACTAAGTCGTATAAAATTTTGAAACTTCCCTAAATTTAGCTTCGATATAAGTACCTTACTGAGGTATTTTTAGAAAAAATTCATTATTAGGAGAAAATGTGGAAAATGTCAGGGACATAAAATGTCCAACTATTTGGCAATCACTCCTATATATTTTATTTCTATTTATTCTAGATCTTTTACTAGCGTAGTAAGATATATGGTAAGTTCTTTAAAAGGGGCATTAATTATGAAGTGATATCATGTGGAAATCGAAATATTCAGATCATGTTCAAATTCACACATATTGTAGTACTGTTAGTCCTCAATTCATGGTATGAATTTTACGGCATTAGAGCGACGGGTTGCCTAATGACAGGGGCTCAAATTTTCAGCGTTTGACTATGCGCGCCGAGGTCCCAGCGTGAATAACACAGCTTTGACTACCTCGATTTTCAAGAAACTATGGAAGTTTTGGAAAGCTCTTTTTGGGCGCTTCAAGACCACATTACTTATTTTGATGAAAATTTAGCCACGATTTTTCGAAATGAGAAATTTACATCGATTTTTTGCAAATTCCGACATCATCGATTTTTTTTCAAATATTCTCAGAAAAGTATAATCCTGCCCTTTTCAAAGCCTGTATTGACCAAAATGGGAAAATTTTCCGTTTTGATAGAATAAGCTTATGAAAAAGTAGGCGCACACAACGCGGTGCGTGGTGTTTTAAACGATCACAAACATTTTTGTCAGAATGGGATTTGGTTGTGACTCGGTGTATAAAGTCCTTTGGTAGTGAAGAAGAATCCCACGAAATATTTTCAGAAAATTCTAAAAAAAAGCTGAGATATGATAATTTCAAATTTTTGATATCTTTATTTTCGAAGTTTCCATATCTTTGGTTCTAGTTAACCGATTTAACTTTTCAAGGTCTGAACATTTTTGTAATAACATTTAATTTCATATGCCAAAGATGCCAAAAATGCCGAAAAGGAAAAAATTGGATTTTTTTGAAAATCCAAAAAAATCGCATTTCTGGAAATGGGTCATTTTTTATTTTTAAAATCTGTTATTCGGACCAAGCTCTGAACGTGTTTTACAAGTTCTGTAAGTCTCACATCGAAAGAGCCAGTGGTTCACGAGAAAATAATTGACATTCAACGTCTGGCACAAAAAAGAAGAAGCCGGTAGAAGCCAGCCGAAAATTCGAATTTTTTTCCCACTTCCTGTCACTTCCGGGACATAAATATAATGTCACGTTTGATAAGGAATAATGGGCTAATTTTTTTTTTTAATAACTAAGACATCAACATTTTCCAAGACTTTCGAAGCGTTATTAAAATCGCAGTGTTTAATTTTTTAAATTATAACTCACCTTATATGATCAGACACCTTAGTCGATACCTCGTTTAAACAAAAAAAAATTGAAAGAAGGGCTCAAATTCTAAAGTCTGATCATAAAATGTGAGTTTTAATTTTCAAAATTAAACACTGCGATTTCAATAATGCCTCGAAAGTTGTTTATTATTATTATAATACCATCAGGCCAAATCCCTTCCGGAGTAAGCGTAACTCGTTCGGTTCTAGCCTCGTTATACTACTCAGGATCCAGGAATTTACATTGCAAGGGTGAGTAAAGGGTGTGTAGGAGAAGGGATAGATTTCAGATCAATCTAGAAGTCGCGTGTGACTTATTTCGACGCCACATTCGTCTCACAACATCGCTCCGATATGGGTCGCTGATCAATCCCTCTAGAAATCAACTCAGGTGAAGAGATTAACAGAGCCATCATACGTCGCGGTTAATATATAAACGCTCAAACTGACTAATAAACCTACAGGAAGATCCATACTCTTCATCTTAACCACATTCACTAAGTAGAGCTCTCCACGAGGATCCATGAGTATACAAAATCTTACGTTTCAGACGTCACTCTTCGTCACACATTTCTTATTAAAAAATGAACCTCCGCATCGTAGAACGAGATATAAAATATTTTTCGAGGAGTCGAGTGGGGCGGAACGTCGTTCAAACCTAAGCGGCTGAAGGCCCTCCCATTTCTCAAAAAATATTTTATATTCAGTTCTACGATGCAGCGGTTCAATTTTCCTCCACTTAACCATTGGCGTTTTATCACATATATTCCACAGGAGTTGCATGCCAACCAGGTTCACTTTACTCCTATTCTTTTCTTGATACGTCCAGGTCTCGCTACCATACTGCACAGTGAATGCAAGCACAGAATTATATATTTCAATTTTAGCTTCATTCGTTACATCTCTACTTCTAGAAATGGATCGTTCAATGCCGATAATCTTTCTACCCCCGTCTATACCTCTGGATATCTCTGCATCTATTTTTCCATCAGCAGCAAATGAACTTCCAACATACACGAAATCATCAACTTGTTCTATCCTCCCTTCGTTTAAAGAAATTTTGCTACTGTTTTCTCGCCCCTGCTATCAAAAACGATAATTTTTTTTATATTTGCGTTAATCTTAAGACCCATATTCTTTATGCTGGTATCTAGTCTGCTCGACGTTCTCTGCAAATCATCGACTGATTCTGCCGTAAAAACCTTATCATCTGCAAAAGCTAGTCCACCTGACTAATAAGTATTTTGGTGAATATTTTGCCCACGGCACTTAGTAGTCTGACATCTCTATAATTATAACAGCCACCGTTATTACTGTTTTCCTTGTAATGTAGAATGATAATAGCCTTTTTCCAATCATTTGGAACCTTCCCGTTCTCAGGACACATATTTATTAACTCGCACAGCCACACAGACACATATCCGTCACCGCTGTTAAGCATTTCAGCGGTAATACCATCCACACTAGCAGCCTTGCCATTTTTTAGATTCTTAATTGTGGATATAATGACGCGGCTATCAATTCTTATTTCGCAACTTCCAGCGAGATTGTTTAACGTATCCTCTTCTGAGTCACAGTTGTTATGCTCCCATAGCTTCACCTCCCTACAATTTGTTAGAAAAATCACTCACACAGTCTTTCACTCTGCCCGTATCCCATACCATTTCACAATCAGTATTCCTAATTTCGACTAACTCAGCTTAAACTTCCTTTCTCAATCTTCTTAACCCATTTTCAAAATAATTTGTTATTTCCTTGAAAATAATTTTGCATTTTTTATCTCATTCCGCTCTGATTTTATTCTTGCTTTCTTTGACTAGTACCTTTGCTTTTCTGTTTTATCCCTACAATCTTTTTCTAGTCTAGTCTTCTCCTCATTTCTGAGACCTTCAATATACACCTTTATCGAGCACGCTTGCTTTTTCTCGTTAACGGCCACGCGGATTTCGTCATACCACCAAGCATCTCCAGTCTCTCTTTCTACAACCGCAGTACCGCACACTTCAGATGCACTCTTGAAAATGCTATCCCGTAGTATTATCCATCCACCCTCTACATTTTTATTGCCTAATTCTGTCTTCCAGTCTTCTTTATCATGACCTAAATATTTACTTAGCTTTTCACGATATATAAAATATATATAAAGTCAATCATACTATGACTTCCACCTCTGCACGAAGTATATATGTGGATAAATTTATGTCTGAGCCAAGTTTTTGTAATAAACAATTTTTTTTCTAAGCATACGCTAATCAATTTCTCCCAGTTACCGTTCCTTTTTGGATCTTCGAAATGACCAAGTACCCTGTCGGTATCTTCGCGTTGCACACCAACCCAGGTATTCATATATACGAGTAGTATGAGGATAGGATCCCAGGATTACAAGTACCAATAATATCATTTAACGAGTACCAGAAGATATTTTTACATCACTACTGTCACCATGAACTGGAACGTAGCATACCATAATAAATAGCCTTTTGATTTCCACGTCATTCTGACCCATAATAATCTAGGAGATACACATTCATATTTTTTGAAATGCTGTTTTGCTCTCTCTTTCATAATCAGACCGAATCCTTGACTACCATATGATTCATTATCTACTCCTGACCATAGTTCGAGTTCAATTTCTACCTTTCTTATCTCACATACCTTCTTCTTTGTTTCAGGTGCACATAAAATATCTAGCTTCCCTACGCGCGTTTTATCCCGCAATTCCCTTTCCTTAAGATCATTTACACCTCTAGCATTCTAAGCAACCAGTCTCCGTTCATCGCCTGATTGAACTTCCTTGAATTCTGAACGCCTCCTTGAACTTTAAAAACCAAGTTTCGAAATAAAATAAAGTAATTTAATAAATTTATGTTACAAATAAGTTTCAAAAGCAATGATAAATATTACAGGTAGGTATCAGTATTTTTAAAAATTAATGTGCGATCGACTTCAGCAAAATAAAATGGATTGATCCATAGACTGGAAATAATATAATTGAAAATTGAAAGTTATGAATAAAAGTGGAAGGTTATGAGACGAAGGTAACCTCTTGAGAGTTATTGTTATTATTATACAAAAAATTTATCTTCAAGTTCAAAGTTGTTATTTTGTGGGATATATTGTGTTTGGTTTGTGTATAGGTATATTTTCAAACCCAAATTATTCTTGAAAACTTCTATTCTATTCTATTAGTATGAATTATTACAAGGGAAAGTGCAATATAGTTTATGCATTTTATCCTTCTTGTAACTTTACTATCAATATTTTAATGAATATATGCACAAGAATTGTATCTACATTCAGTCTGATATCTGTAAATCTAATAACGTGAATAATTTTCAAATGGTAAAAGGAATAAAACTCAGGGAAGCGACATTGGCCTAATGCGCTTGTCGAGTACGACCCGCGAGAGATGTGGCGATGACAAATGGAGATTTGTTTTCTTCCAGATGCACATGCCCACTGTTTCATGTCATTCAAGGATATTAATTTTTCTTGTTATAATATAAAATATTTTACATGCTTTAAACTTATAATGTCATCCTCTGATCCAAAATTGAAATAACTTGAAATTACCGTACCTTAAAAAGCCTTTGTTATCCTCATGTTCAGCCAAAGTCTTTATACTGGCCATTAACAAGTCATCATATCCTAAGAATTCATCCAGTATAAATCGAGAAAAGGCATCACCGAAACATTTATCGTTTAACGGGTTCAAAGTGACTATCTTCACTGGGATGTTAAGTCTCTGCCGTGCTGCAGGCGATAATCGCAAAAATCCGTATTCCAATGAATATTCGACGATGTACTCATCATCTAAAAATACCACTCCAGAGTGAATGACAAAAATTAGAACTGATTTCAAACAAAGGTCTGTTCATAAATTATCACTGTCCGGCATTGCCGAAACTTTTTTTTTTGCCTGATACAAAGATGGCTGATTCTGATAGGTTTTTGACATAAAATACGAATCCGCAATTGAAGGGTGGCGGGCCATAAAAGGATAACCAGCATATCTTGGAAAACGAGTTTATTCAATCAAAAATTATTGGACTTCCGGTTTGGCGTTTAAGAGGGAAAGCCGCACGATACTCGGAGTGAAAATTGTCGTTATTTAGTATAATCTACGGTCGCGGAGGAGTCATATTCGTATTTATTTACAGAAAACTACGAATGGTTGAGGCAGAGTCAGTGAATGACGAGGGACATATAAGCAACGCCTCTGGTGGGCAGAATGGCAATCAGAATGGAATCAGACCACCTTCCAGTGAGTTACTTTCCAGAATTATGAGGTTATATTTTCAATATAAAATCATTTTTGAGAAAGGAAAATAGGCATGCGCAAACCTGATTGAAAAAGAAAAAGAATAAAGAGGAAGACTATAAAAGGGAAATGGAAAAATCATGGGAGGAATGCGAAGAAACTGAGGATAGGGAGGGTACATAAGAAAGGTTTGGGGAACGTCTTTGGAAGGCAGAAAAAACGGTAGGATTACTAGCAAAACAGAGAAAAAGGGCTTTAAAGGTTCAGAAAATAGTAAAAGAGACTTATTTGATGGAGAATGTGCTAAGCAGAGGACTGGGGTTTGGGAGTGTCTTAAAAAATACCTCGAGAATAAGCATGACGAAGAAGGAAAAAAAAAATTCAAAAAAAGGAAAAGAAAGAAATTTACAACTTTTCACGCTAAAAAGGGAAAGGTGAAAAAGGATGAAAATTGGAAGATGGTCGGAGGAAGTAGTTGAATGGGAAGTTTTTGGAAAGCAATAGGAAACTTCAGTCTGAGGAGAAGGAGAAGAGGGGAGTGAGAATGAGGGGGGAATATGGCTAAAGCACTTCCAAAACCTACTAGAGGTAGAAAATGTGAACATCTCTACCTTAGATACCTTACATATAGATACGGAGGCGGGGAAAAAGCGGAGGTAGTAGAAGTAGAAAATGGGAGGGTCGATGAGAAAGAGGGGGATGAAGCAGCATCATCAGGAGGCCAAAGGGCAAATATCAAAGAAAAAGGAGAGAAGGAACTTGACGGTGATATAACGTGTGAAGCAATGGTAAAATGTATTTTAAGAATGAAGGCGTGAAAAGCTCCTAACAAGGATGAGATGCGTACTGCATTCATTCAGGAAATTCCAAAAATATGAACACTAGATTACATGAAATAAAAACCGAATTCTGGACAAAGCCGAAAATAACGAAAGGCTGGGATAAGGCAGGAATATTGCCGATATTGAGGGGTAAAGAGGAAGATAAGACGGGTAGTTATAGGGAAATATCTCTGTTAAACACCAGTTATAAAATCTTGGCAGCAATTATGGATGGAAATTTGAGAGTGTATGGAGAAGAAGGGTCTATATAAAGAAAGTCAGGCGGGTTTTTGGAAAGAGATCAAATAGGGATCACGTTTTCCCTTAAACTGACTTATTAATAATAAACTAAAAGTGAAAGGTGCGGAACTCTATGTTGCATTCGTCGACTTCAAGAAATCTTTTGACATAATGGACACAGAAATTATTTTCAGACAATTATTCAAGCTAGGTATAGGACTTCAGTGCATATTGTAAGCATTTTCTAATAGGCGACGCAGTACACGCAAAAGGTGTAGCAGTGTATAAAATACTTTTCTAAAATGTAGCTTGGGTGATAGTGATGGTAATGTGATTTGCGAGCACTGTGATTGGCTGACTCGCTCGCTTTTTCAACCGCGATTGACGGTCGATGTATAAGGCGCAGTTATTGGAACTTGGGAGTTCTGCTTTAAATGCAGCCATGAGTGGGTATCGATAAAGCAGAAGTACGACACAGACGGCGAGAAATATCGATTGCCGGTCCTGAATAAATCGATCGCCGGCAATGATTTAATTAATTGAATTAAGGAAGGGTATTAACTTGAAGAATGATTTTTCTGTTCTGCTGCTTTATCAATTGGTGATTGATTACGGCAGTCAAAGTATGTGTCACCACGCGTCAGTGATATATCAATGGTATTCTTTTTCATGGATGATTGTGAATTAAGAATTTTTCAAAACTATTTTATCGATTATACTATCGATTACTGTTCGAGATGAGTAAAATTAGATTACAACTGACAATGTCACAACTGACAGTGTAGCTCTTTGGTAAGTCGTTTTTCAAGGTTTTTGTGTTATCATTATATCAGAACGTTGATTACAGAAATCACAACGTTAAATATATAATAGTATAATTCAAAAAATAAATGGTAATACAGAACTGATGATATTTTGTTAATAACTGAATAATAGTTATAAAATGGAACCAGATTTGGTTTTTTTTCAAGATTTTTTCAAATGAATTACATAATTTGAAAAATTGTAATGCATCCTTATTGATTGTGTAATAGTGCAAGTTTTGTATTTTTTGTGTTTTGAAGGTTTTTCTCAAAATAGCTGTTAATTTTAATAAATCGAAGTTTAAGAACACAACAGCTAGGGCATCCAGACTTGCACATCTGAGTGCCTTCAAGTCCCGACAATGATTCTACTTGCTTCCAGCACCGATGACAAGAGTTATGCTGATAAGTTGTTGCGATTGTACAAAAATTTACTTTCAAAATGAGCACAAGAACATTCAAAAATGTTTATGATTTATGATATTATTAAGCTATTTTAATAAAGTTTTTGACCCATTTAATTTTGTAGATAAGTTGAGATTGACGTAATTATTATATGTCTAACATTTTTTGCCGGAAATAAAAGTGCTAACTTTAATTTGGATTGCTTTAATTTCTTCTCCACATGTTATGTCCAAACTAATTTTAGTTGTTAGTATAACAATGTATCCTCCTTTTACAGGTATGAAAGTTTCTTTGTGTCGTAAATAAGGGAATTGGGTACATTTAGAGTCAGCATACATAAGCAGTAGGTTGGTTGCACACGTACTTGTTTCATAAGTTCGTAAGACAAGGATGGTAGTAAAGCACTCTCAGGGCCACATGGTGTCTGTGGACATGAGTCGTTTGCACGTGAGAGGGACACCCGGATAGTATGTGTCGTAGGTGCTCAGAATGTACACGATAAGCTCTGCACTAGGCTCTCTGGGGAACTCTGCTTATCAAAAATATTAAATGTTGGGTTTTCTCCTTCCAGGAGGGGGGGGGGGGGGGCGGGCGGTGAAAATTTTCTATAA
>JAUMHM010006618.1:25830-37385 GCA_032362435.1 Melikaiella ostensackeni
CCCCCCCCCCCCCCCCCCCCCCCCCCCCCGCGCGGGGAAAAGTGTCTAGTAGGTGCCATAATGACTGCCTCAAAGTTTTAGCACAGAAAAAAAATTCTCTCAATTCGCACAACGCGGTCAAAGGTCAAAATCACAAAAAAATTATTTTTGTGGTTATTTTCAAGCAAATAACTTTTTTTCTTATCCGGGTGAACGGTAGAAGTTGTCTTCTATGGTGATATAAGTGCCTATGCAGTGTAGATCTCATGATAAATTATCTTATGTTCACGGACTCAAGTTAAAGTAAGTACCGAAAAATGGTAAAAATCACAAAAAATTGCATTTTCTCGTTATTTTCAGGTCAATAACTGTTTTTTTCTCTTTCGGGTGAACCGTGAAAGTTGTACACTATGCTAATATAAGTGTCTGTGCAGTACAGACCTTATAAAAAATTATCTTATACTCGGTACTAGAACTTGAATATGCAAACATAAGATCTTTTTTGATGAGGTATATACTGCATAGGCACTTATATTAGCATAATATCAAACTTTTACCGTTAATCCAAAACAGACGAAAACTTTTTTGGCTAGAAAATAACTATGAAAATGATTACTTAAAGTGATTTTCACCATTTTTGGTACTTCAACTTGAGTGCGCAAACATAAGATAATTTTTGATGACGTCTATACTGCATAGGAAATTATATTTTCATGATATACAACTTTTATGGTTCAACCGGATCAACTTTTATTTATCTATTACTATACTATTGAACCAAATCCCAATACAGTTAAGGATGGATCTAGGTAGCGCAAGTAATAACGAAGTCTCACCGGAAACACTATTCATTCAGATTAATCGAAGTAACTTGTGAACAACGTACGACTTCCATGAAACCGGGAGGATAGCTAACCTAAACTAAGAATCTACTAATAATGTCGGCACAAGCGACGAGGCGGGACTCATTTAAACTAACTGAACTTCTATATGTAACACTTCCCCTCGAGTCTTGAGACACAGAAATAATATAAACGATTTATCCGTTCACTACGAAAAGTTCAGCCGCTTTTGAATACCAGTCATGCTTACACTTAGACAGTCCCTTGGTCAAAAAATCTGCAATTTGGTTCTCGGTGGATATATGTTTTACAAGAAAGGATTTGTCTTTAAGCATGACGCGAACAAAGTGGTGGCAAATATCAATATTTTTACTTATGGAGTGATATACGGGATTGAACGAGCTTCGATTATTGTAATACATGGTCAAAGCGGCTAATTCATCAAATCACATTTCGCGTAAAAATCTTTGCGAATAAACAGTCTCTTTAGCACATTCCGACAGCGCCATATATTCCGCCTTTGTCGTGGACAAGGTCACAGTCCAAACTTCGTATGGCGTCTTACTATTTAAGCTCTCAGTCGGTAAGCGATTGCGAATATAACTGGCAGTGTTTACTGCTTTGGCCCAGAACGACCGAGGTAATTTTGAATCCATGAGGAGACATTTGGCTGTATCAAGAAGAGTTTGGTTCTTCCTTTCAACAGTACCGTTTTATTCCGGATTGTGCGGTACTGATAGTCGTCGAGTGTTACCTCGTTTTTTCAAATACTCGTCAAATTCGTGGCTTGTTAATTCGCCTCCATTATCGGACTGTAAACATTTCGGGGTCTTACCTTGTTGTTTTTCGACAAGAGCTATGTATTCCTTCGTTGTGTTGAAACTTCTGCCATTGATTTCAGGAACCCGACTTCGCACCATTTGGAGCGATAATCGATAAATTCGACATAATATTTGACACCGCCCAGGGAGTTGACCCTCGTTCGTCCACATACATCGGTGTGGTCTATATCCAGTATATCGCTTCTTCGATTCAAAGTTCTTGGCAATGAAGTTCTTGACATATGTTTTTTTCTAATCTGTATTTTATTTTATATCATAATTTTCACTTCTCCAAATGTATTTTCATAATATGTCATAACTTTTTTTCCTCTGAAACATCGTTTGCCCTCATTTTGATTAGGTCAAACTCAATAAACTTATTAGGTTATTAACTTATTTAAGAAACTTATTTGACTTGTTAGGAAAACTATAAGGATGTGCAATATAAGTTGAATGGCAATGACAAGGAGGACCTGAACATGCATCGACAGCGCAACCTACGACAAATTTGAGCTGAGAAATCAAAAAGCTCATCCAGCTAAGGCTAAGGAATCTTTAGTGAACAAAGAACAAAGCACAGACGAACCAGAAATAATGGGAATAAGCGAAGAAAGTGCGTTAGAGAAAAAGATATTCAACATAGAAATAAATTTATTTAAAGGAATTTTATTAATTATTTACTTCATTCTCTTTCGTGCATGGTTTGAATGGTGCTTTTCATTAATTATTATAAGGCGCGTGCATATTCCCCAAATTCTGTTTTATATAAAATTTATTTGACCGAAAATCGTGTGACCTAAGCTTTGCATAATCTGTATATTTTCCAATTTATGGTTTTTTTCTAATTTGTATTCTATTTCATGTCATGACCGAATACATTTCAAATCAAGCAGGTTCTACACTTGAAGTGAAATATGTTGTTTTCTAGAGGAAATTAGGCAATGCATATTTTTCCGATTTGCAAACAAAAAATTCTCTACGAAGTTATGTATATTTGAATTTTGTGCCTTATTTTCAAAAAACTGCTGATTTTTCTGTTAAAACTCTATAACTTTCGACCGTTTATTGTCTTCTTTCGATATCTGCCAGAAAATTTAAAAAGGCTCAAAATTAACAAAACGACTGCGGGTTTCCTAAAAATATTCGAAGTCGATTTCGTCAACAAACCCACACTTATATTTTTGCCAATTTTTTTTTAATTTTTCTTTCAGAAGGTAGATATCTTGTGAGTTCTATGCAGGCTGAATAACTTCTGTGGTCAGGAGAATTTTTTTCTCAGAAAATCGAATTTCCTCATTTTTCTCGTAAACTCCACTCTTTTTATCCTTTCCAATATTTTTTAAAAGTTCTTGCTAATAGATAAAAGGCATTCTATCAGTTTTATGTGGGCTAAACCATTTTTGAAGTCGAAAGAATTTTTTTTCCTGAAAATATAATTTTTAAATTTTTCAGTTAAACGATGCAACATATCGCAGAATGACAAGTGGTATTTTCTATAGTACTTTTTAAACGTGCAAACTTTTATCTTAACATTTTTTCATATTTGTCATTTTTTACGAGAAAAATTAGAAAATTTGATTTTATGAGAAAAAATCTCCTGGGTACAAAAGTTATTTAGTCCGCATAAAACTCGTAAGATATCTTCCTTATGCAAGTCCAAATTTAACAAAAAGTTGGCAAAAAATAAGTGTGGGTTTTTTGAGAAAATCGACTTTTAATATTTACAGAAAACCCGCCGTCCGTCATTATGTTAATTTTGAACCCTTTTTAAATTTTTAAAAATAATAAAGCTTGTGACAGAAGTTTGTTACTGTATTCCGTCTCTAAGAACGCAATATTTTGCTTTTGTTGCAAGCTTTTTAGTCAGGAATCAAGTCCCTTAATTAAGGAAGGTTTTCATGATGGGCAACATGCATCGCGTCACTCAGGGCGGCATAAAAAAGTTTACTGCATATTGAGAACTTTAGGAAATGGTCCGATTTAGATATAGCTTTAAAAACAAAACAAAAACCGTAACAGGCGATCAAGCACTTTTTGAAGCGGAAAAGCGTCACTGGTATTCCGTCATTGAGCGCATAATTTACGTAATACAATATTTAGCAGAACAAAATCTGGCCTTTCGCGGATCGTCAAGTAAGTTGTTCCAGCATGACAACAAAAATTTTTTAAAGGCAATAGAAATGATTGGTAAATTTAATCCAGTCATGGCGGAACATATTAGACGTGTACAGCACAAAGAGAATAGAAGGATGCCAACGTACTTGGGATCTGGAATTCAAAATGAAATAATTGAATTGCTTGCAAAAAGAATTCTCAAATTGATTCGCACAAAAATTACACATGAAATATTTTTCTATTTCTCTTGACTGTACGCCGGACAAAAGTCGTGTAAAACAAGCAACTTTTACATCACGAATAGTTAAAATTGACTTAGAAAAAAGAGATTTTGAAATACGCGACTTCTTCCTTAGCTTCGCTCCTATCAGTGATTCTACCGGTGAAGGTTTATCTCAAACCATCGTTCATAAGTTGCAAGAGCTCGGTTTAAACATCCAAAATGTTCGCGGCCAATGTTACGATAATGGTTCGAATATGAAAGAAGATTATAAAGGAGTACAGAGAAGGATTTTGGATTGAAATCCAAGGGCCTTCTTTGTTCCTTGTAATCCCCACTCACTGAATCTTGTTGTCAACGATGCTTCCAACACCACTTTCGAAACTGTTGGCTTTTTTGTAATAGTGCAAAGATTGTACGTCTTTTTCTCAGCTTCACCGCAAAGATAAGAAGTTTTCAGAAAGCACGTTGCGCAATTAACCTTAAAGCCAGTTTCAGACACTCGTTGGTCAAGTACAACTGATGCAGTAAAACCTCTGAGATATTACACGGGCGAAATCCATGACAGCTTGATAGAATGATACGAAACCAAAGATGTTGAAACTAGTCACGAAGCTCTATGTTTTGCAAAAAAATTTAGAGAATTAAAGTTTCTCATTCAGATCTTCCATCCTCCATTAATTTAATTTCTGATCTTAAAAAGTTTCTCGTCGAAAAGCGAACTGATAAAGGTCTTAAGGAATATGTAACAGAAGCAGCCAAACTCGCAAGAGAAGTTGAAGCAGAATAGATGCATATTTCACAATCATTCATACTGTCTATATTCCAGCCTTAGCTAGCAATGTATATGGATCTTGGTTGTATAGGTTGCCTGAAAGTTCCGGTTATGTGGAAAAACAACGTCAATGATATAGGCTCTTCCACCTTTTTTCTCACTTACCACGATGTCTGGTCGACTGTCTCGAATATAATGATCAATCTGGATAGTAACATCCCAGCAAAAGATGTTGTCTTCGTTTTCTAAATAAAGCGCTGGAATGTATCTATAGAAAAGCATTCATTTTGTTAAGCGTCCTAAGTTTAGGGCAAGTTGTTGATGTATAATGCCCGCTGCATCATCATGTCTATGCGTGTACTCACTCTGAGCCATTAGCGACGACCATCAATAATGTGCTCAACAGATTCGTTGGTATCTCCACACAATCAGCACCTGTCAATCCCTCCGTTTCCGGCAACAAGACGCCCTTTCTCAGCCAATTATTGGATGCCTCTCGGTCTCCTTAATGTTGATCCAACGTTTTGTGGTGCTCGCTGTGCAGAGTTTTTTATCTCCACTGCGTTTCTAATTCCTCTATAGTTTCTGCCCTGATGTCCAGGGCTTCCTCTGAGGACCATTTCAAGCGCATGTAATCCAGATCTGCTTCACAGATGGTGCTACAAAGCGCAACATCTCGCTTGCTGTTTACATAGTCTCGCAACTGTATAACTTATGACACAAAGAGTTGTTTGATATCTAAACGCCCCTGCCCCCTCTATGCGTGGTAGAGCTACCCTTTTAATCGCCGAAATACTGTGGTGCATTCGATGCTTGGTTATTTCAACGCAGATGGTTCTGTGTATCCGTTCAAGGTCGGTTTTCGACCATTTTATGAGCCTTAAAGAGTACGTGAGGACAAGGATTTTGAAGGCTACGTTGGCGGTAGCATTGCTACTGACAGGGTTTCCCAAGCTAGACAAACGGGGAACAAAGAGGAAAGGGAATAAGAGGATAGTCAGGCAGATCTCACTGCTTAACAATTTGGCCAGCAAGAACATTTGTGACAAACGGCAAACAGTCGAACATCAACTGTACCTGCTGAGGATGCTTTAGTTAGCGTTCGCGAGTTTCAGACAACCACCTTAACAGGAATACCATGGGAGAGCATAAACTGGAATACAACAATGATAAAAAAATTGATGCGTCCCTATTAAGAAAGCGCGAAATAATCTACTTGTCGAACAATGGAGATTCATCGATGATTCGCCGAGGAAAAATGTCGGTACCGAACATCAGTTACAGAAAACTGCACCGCAAGCTCCACATCCTCCAGAGGCAGATGGGCTGATTCAACCAGAGGCAGAGGAGTTCAGCAACCAAGAAGCGATTGAAATGGACATAGCGTATGAAATGTAATACGCCTTTATTTTTTTGGCAGAGAAAAAAGTGGGCAAGGTGTAAGGAGAGAACACAATTGCCACTTTTTACTCAAGTACACGCATCTAGCCATAAGAATAACGGAACAGAATCAAGCAGACCAAAAACACTCAGTATCTGTTAAAAAATTGCTTTCGAGTGTTAAGACAGTTACCATCAAAATGGAAGTCGAACAACAGCCTCCTATTGATGAGCTCCCTCTGATAGGTGTGGATAACCAAGAGCTGATTGTAGCTAAAGGCGTAGAAGTTAGGGATCATGAAGATAAGGTACCGGATCCACTAGAATCACATGCGGACATTAACGTTTCCGTTGATGTAAACAGCGAAATCCCAGGAAAACTGCAGCACCTTGAAAGGAATTTTGGTCGAGCTTTATTAGAGTTCAGAGACGTAGAACTAACACAAGATCCGGGCCAGATGTTGGTGTGTAGAAGTAAACTTCTTCCACCTGAAGTTCTTGATACCATCTGGTCCGGCAGCGGAGAAGTTTTTCGTTCCCATGGGTGCTTTCTTCACCTGTTCGGCAGTGAACGGTGGGCATTGTTTTTTGGACGTTATGAGGTTGTCGCATAGCTACACCCATACTTTGTCAGCAATGTGCTGCTTCAAAGTCAGCAGCTTCGATTTGTTCAATGTGTGATGGTGGATCCTCAGTTCGAGAGCGAATTCTTGGACCCTTACCGTAAAAGGCTTACCAGATGCTATGTAGTGAATAACACACTGAACACAGGATGCCTTCTATCTAGCACAGCCAATCTTCTTCTTCAGTACATGCGAGCACCTTTTTTCTTTCGATCTATTGTCGGCTTTTCCCTTCGATTTGAATCCGCCGAAACTCCCGCCGCATCATAAACTGAACAAGTGATGGTCCAGAGGTCGGACTCCTCTGATAGATCCTCATGAAGAGCGGCATCCATTTCAGCCAGATCTTGGGGCTCAGGAGGAATCTAGATGTTGAAGTTTCTCCTTGCCCTGGAATCGCCATCATCTCCGGGGGGAGGGGGGTGGTTCCGAAGGAAAAACCCCCTCGCTGGGGCGTGAACAACCATGCCGAAAGCTGAAAAGCATCTGGGTGAGGTGTCCTTACGGTTTTCCTGGGATACCGGGCGACGTCCTCAAGTATGCAGCCTTACCTTTGCATTCACACTTCTGCCAGCATCTCAAGCAATACGCAATTTTCATGGGTACCCCTGCGGCGAATCTAATAATCGTAAGCATAAGGTCACTCATATATTTTATATGGATGACTTGAAGATCTATGCTTCGTGAACACAGCAACTCAAGGAATCTCTGGAGATCGTCGAGGGGTACAAACGAAAAATTGATACGGACTTTGGATTGGAGAAGTGTGCCAAGAATCATCTGAAGTGAGGGCGACTGCCTAGCGTTCGCGACGCCCCTGAGTTCGTGGACAGGAGTAATATTAGATACCTTGGCGCTTGAGAGACCTACCTATTACTAGGCGTGCCAGAGAGCCACATTCAGGATATAACATCAATGAAGGAGAATCTCCGAGGCAGATACAAGCGTCTCTTTCGGCAGATTATGTCTTCCAATCTGTCGGGGTTGAACAAGATTTCTGTAACTAACACGCTTGTCATCCCGGTTCTATTCTATTCATTTGGGGTAGTTCCATGGTAAAGGCGGGCGCGGAATTCTAAATATCCAGTGTCTTTATGACCGACTTATCTTGGGTACAGCTCACATTGTGGCAAATGGACGAGATGCTCTCCTGAAAATGGACAGGAACCACGAGATTATTGGCAAAGGAGCGTTCGTTTACAAAGCCGCGGAGCAGGTGGCCGAGACCTTCGGCCTGGATCTTTACATCAGAAGTGAGGAAAGTGTATTACTCCATCCAGATTCCTCACTTCTGAAAGCCCAGGTGGAGGAAGCAGGGTCATCCGGATTGAGTTCAGACACAAAGATTTCCATTTTCACTGTCAGGATGGTGTCATTTCCATTTAGTATACCGTAGCCGCATTCTACGGCAAGAAGTTCCCAGCGATGGGTACAGAGCGTGTCATGCACATCCTGAGTACCGAGGACAAATACCATCCGGGTATCCCACTCCCGCGGAAACGACTTTTGTCCACAGGCAGAATGCGGACCTATGAGTGCTTTACTATCATCTATGTTGCTCTTATGGTGATGTCCCGGACCCTACCCTGTTGAACGCACCGAGGGAGATAGAGTCAATTGTCCAGAACAATAAGTGCCAAATTTACTGGAACTACAAGTTCTCGAAAAGAGTCCCTGTTGAACCCTCGAGGCCTGACATCGTTCTTCTTAACTTCGAGAAACGAACTATTTTCGTGGTCGAATTCTCGGCTCTGGCCAACTACAACATCACAGTCAAGAAGAGGGAGAAGGAATAGAGGTATCGAGATCTAATAAGGGAGCTGCGGCGACTGTTCGGAGACCAATCGGTCAAAGTGCTTGTCCTTGTGATCGGTGCTTTTTGAGGGGCAAATCCATCCTTAGTTCGTAACCTTGAAGCCATACCCACTTGCCAGAAACATACCATGACACTTGCCAGATAAATGCAGAGATTTGTCACTCTTGGGTCGCTCCGTGTCTCCAAGATACACGACCGTTTCGCCGGCCCTGCATTGTAATTTCATCGTACTATGATCATCCATCTCACGGCCGTGAGGCGTGGCCATAGGTGTAATTTACCGCTGTTCTTCTGGGAGCCAGTGTCATTTTCCTGAATGTCGCGTGATAGTAGCACGCAACGCAGTGTACAAACTAAAAAGTCTACACGGTATCAATCGATAATTATTAGTAAACCTTCCAAACAGAATGTCAGTCAACTATAGAATGTAAACAAAAATACCAAGAGTTTAGAGTGCAGTGTGACTGGAAGTGCGGACAGCGCCGAGTGGCGAGAATTGTCATTTCTCGCATGAAAGATTACATTGGGCGTATAGGAAGTGTACGCTATCTTCAAAACTTGCGCCAGCGCATTTGTCTGCCATGAGCAGACGACGGGAAGTGATCCACGTGATTTACACACAATCAAAGATAACCTCAAAAGTCATAACTGTGAAAGATTGCGGTAAAGTCGGTATTTCGGCGAAAGTATAAGCAAAAGAAACTGTGAAATGAAATTTCCTAATGCGTACTGGGTTTCAAGCATTTTCGTATTCAATCTAATTTCAAGGTCAAACTGAAAATAAAGAAAAAGATCTATCTGTTTTACATGTTGTGAGAGTAGAAGAGATCCGAAAAAAAGATTCACCCACATTAATTCGATGCGGTTCCTGCTCGTACTCAGCAACTGGGAACGTATAAAAACAAGCATTTTTGTTGTTATAACTGTCATGACAATTAACAACACAACATTTAGTACGAGACTGTCCAGCCCGCTGCTCTGTCATGCTTACTCACTACTTGTGTCGAATAAGTGATATACGTGTCGGATGTCATTCACTTATTTCTTACTATATACGTTGGCTTCTTTCTGATTTTTCTATTATTATTATATAATATTTTAAATAAGTCACACTTATTTATTATTTAGAATTATCCGTAATCGCATTTACGTTTACATGCAACCGCTCCATGCGAGAAATGCCGATTTTAGCCACCATGAACAGTGAATGGTTGGCTTTTAAGGACAATAAAGGCAATATATAATGGTAGTAAAGCGAGTGTAAGAGTGAATGGACAACTGAGCGATTGATTTGATATTGAGCAGGGCGTTAGGCTAAGCTGCGTTATGTCCTCCTGTATTTTCAATATATACATGGACAAATGTCTAAGAATGGCTCTCTTAGACGAAGAAGGTGTTGATCTCGGGACAGTGAAAGTACGTAGACTGGCGTTTTCAGATGATAAAATTGTTACGGCAGAATCAGTCGACGTTTTGCAGAGAATGATGAGCAGACTGCATACCAGCACGAAGAGTATGGCTCTTAAGATTAACGTAAATAAAACAAAAATTATCGTGTTTGGTAAAAGGGATGAGAAAACAATATGCAACATTGCCTCAAGCGAAGAGAGGATAGAACAAGTTGATAAGTTCGTGTATCTTGGGTGTTTATTTACTGCTACCGGAAAGATAGATACAGAGATATTCAGACGTACAAACAAGGATAGAAAGATTATCGGCAGTGTACATTATAACGTGGTCCAAAAATGCATGGCAAAAAATTTTTTCATGCTAGAGGGCAACGAACCCCCCTATTTGGTTCCAAATCCAAAAAAAAGAAATTCCCTGTTTTTTTAACTTTGATTTTAACAGGTGCCTATTTTTGACTTGAAGTTTTCCACGTGAATTGCATGGGAAAAATCACTTTTTGGAGTTTTTGGAATAATTTTTCGGGGCTTGAAAAAATGAGATCGACCCTTTTGAGCACTCTTATCTCGTTTTTTTCTATTAAAAATTATTTCTGTTGGTCTAGTGGAAAATTTATCAACATTCGTTGATTTATCTTGAATTATTGAAACGAATTCCATTTGTTTTAATAATTTTTTTTGAGAATTCCTTTTTTTCGATAAAAATTATTACTACTGGTTTAGTGAAATATTTACTTACATTGATCAACTGATTTTCCATAACTTGAACAAATGAGATTTGTTTAAATAATTTTTTTCCCAAAAATTCGTTTTTTTCATTAAAAATTATTACTATTCGTTTTGTAAGATATTTATCAAAATCAAAAATACGTCGAACCGGTAGTTTGTTACTATTAAATTACATGAATTTATTTTAAAATATTTTCCAATTGTTTAAACAATAAATGATTTTTCATTTTCAACAACATTTAGTTTGTTCAAACGATATTTTTTCCACAAAATTTGGAAATTTTTCTTTCTGCTTTATTTCGGAAAGTTTCTGAAATTTTTTTGAAATTTATGGAAATTCATGTAAACTTTCGGAAATGTATGGCAATTTACGGAAACTTTTGGAAATGTATGGAAATTCACGGACTTTCGAAAAATTTTTTAATATGCGGACTCTTGCGCAAATATAGGAAAAGTTATAGAAACTTTTGGGAATTTATGCAGAGTTTTGAGAAAATTTATGGAAAGTTTTCGAAATTGTCGAAGGCTTTGGAGATTTATAAAAGTTCTTAAAATCAACTATTTGAGAGGAGGATTTAGCAAAGTTCATGTGCTTGTTAAGTTTTCATTCACCGTTAAGTATTCTTGTCACATTTTGGAGTATTGAATGGTCTTTTTCTTTCTTAGAAACCAAACTACAGGAGACTGGTGCCCTCCTCAGTATACAACACCAACCGATCATAACTCCTTTGGTTCTGGCTTGGTTTTCATACTTTTCTTTGCATGACCAAACTTTGGTGGGACTGACGTTATGAATGGACACTCCACCTTATAACGATTTAGCTGCTTAATTTGAACATGATTTTATAC
>JAUMHM010006633.1:0-17951 GCA_032362435.1 Melikaiella ostensackeni
GCAATGTTCACGAAACGTCGGCAAGATTCGTAGTTTTGCACACGATTGAAACCCGAAACACCTCTTTTCATCAAGTTCCTTTAATTATATCGAAGAAAGTAATAGGTTCTAAATCAAAAAGGAAAGTTAAGCAACTATTTGCTATTAATTTAAAAATCTTGATGGCGTCCATCTTTAGACAAAATAAAAGGAAGCGACTGACCAATTAAAATGAGCGAATAAATTTCATCAGCGACCAACACCTACAACCCAGCAGACAACACAATAAGCAGTTAGTTAAAGCCCCTAGAGTTATTTTTTGGAAAATTTGGTTGAAGGTCTATGGTGTAACAAGTAAAATGAACCAGTTTGCCCTGACTGTCTTTTAATTCGAATACGGTTCGCGACAAAACTTTTGAAATTGTGAAAATCTGATTTTGGTATTCAGGTACCAATGCGTGCCTGAAGGTATTGGGTCATGGCCAAAGTTTAGGAAGGCTGGTGAGGTCTTTAGAGACGAATGATATGCGGAATTGTACGCAAAACGGAAATCATTTGAATACACATCCCATTTTCTTTGCGTATCTTCAAGGTATGAGCGTATCATTGTTTTTAAGACCCTGTTAAATCTTTCTACTGGGTTTGCCTGCGGATGATATTTCGACGTCTTGCTCCGGCGAATTTTGTACTTTGCGCATAAATCATCAATTAGTTTATTGCAGAATCCGGTTCCATTGTCAGTGAATAGAAACCGCGGAGTTCCTCAACGACTCAATATGGTGTCATGAAAGGCTTTGGTTATTGAGGGACCCGTCGCGTTTCTAAGTGGGATTCTTTCTATTCACTTGGTGAAGAAATCTTGGAACACTAGTATATACTTATGTTGGGCTGAGGAAGGAGCATATGGACCCATAATGTCGGCTCCTACCACGTACAAGGGATGCTCAACAACGCGATGTCCCATTTTGCCGGGTGTTTTAGCCTGTTCTATGTTACATTTCTGGCAGGTATCGCAATATCTAACGAACTTTACGACATTGCAATAGAACTTGGATCAGTAGTAGAAAGAGGCGATTCGGTGGTATATCTTTTCCATTTCCATATGTTCAGTCTGCGGGCTATCATGGGCCTCAGCCGAAATGGATTGCGCAGTTCTAAGGTTAATACTAGTTTCCATGCATTAAAATCAGAGAATACAGTATCGATTAATTCGCGAGGGCGGTCATGGTACAAACGCCCGCCTTTAATTTTCCAAGTCGGAAAAGCATGTGGGGACCGCTCTATGTCGGCGAGTCGCTTCCGATGCAACGTGTTCTCAGTTTCAAAAATCGCCACAAGTTTCGCTACCTGGTCCTGGTCCTGAGTCATTCTGGAGAGGAAATCGAGCACTATATTTTTTACGGGCCTTTAAGGTGTTGAACCTCGAAATCATATTCCAGCAAACTCAGAGACCAGCGGGCGAGTCTTCCGGTTGGGCTTTTTAGGGATTGGAGCCACTTAGGACTACTGTTGTCAGTCATCACTGTAAAGTGAAAGCCCTCTAAGTACTCCCTAAATTTGCGTACAGCTTAGGCGACTGCTCAGCACACTTTCTCTCTCTTTCTCTCTCTCTCTCTCTGAGACAAAATAATTCCGCAAGTTTTTGGCTAGCGTAAGCAATTACTCGCTCTGAGCGATCGTCTGTTTTGTTGGAACAGCTCCCAAACATATAAATATATATTGATAATAGTAGTCATAGGCGGTAACGGGTACGCATCTTTTTTCGAACATTTATTAACAGCTCTATAATCTACGCTGAGCCTATAAGACCCGTTGGATTTCCTAACCATTACCGGTGGTGAGGCCCAAGGGCTCTCCGATGGTTCGACTAAGCCTTTATCGAGTGAATCATCCAAAATTTTATGAAGCTTGTCGCAAACCGCGGGAGAACGCCGGTAAGCTTTTTGTTTAATAGGTGGGTGGTCATCCAAATCAATTATGTGTTCGGTTAGTGTAGTTTTGCCTAGCTTGTTTCGGTCAGGTGCCTTTTCGTCAATGAAATTCTTAACAATCTAAACTTGTTCCTCGGTTATTTACTTATTGCGGCGCAATGATCGTAGTACAAGGATGTGGAGAGCAAGTTTATAATCGCAGTGTGTCGTATGGCGTCGTCGTAGACCATTTGTAATGTATTGGTACTACCATCTACTATTAATTTCAAACTCTTAATAGCATCTATACCTAATACACATTGGTATATAAAATTAGTTATTGTCCTAAACACTACATGTTTTTCTACGTTGTCAAGTTCAGCCGGAACGACTTCCTGTTCTAATACAGTCTCCTGTCTTCCATTAGGAAATATAATCGCTTTTATCCGTGATGGTTTAATTTTAGCGCCTTATTGTTTGACTACCTCGATTCCATGGTTACCTAGGATCAATTTCCCGAAACCGGAATCGACCAAGGCCTCCCGCTCCGTGTTACCTATTATTCATTTAACCAAGTAACGCTCTGCGATTTCAGTATATTCTAACGCAACACATTCATTTCCCGAATCCTAGTCGGAATCTTCAAGAGCTAATTGAGGCGCGCAAAGTAGTCTTCAATTTTCTCCTTAAGTCTCTTGGTGCGCGTACAAATTTGTTCGCGAATCCCACGTTCAATTTTATCGCTCATGAATCTGTCGCGGAAGTATGCTTTAAGGGCTTACATGCAGCCAGGATTTTCAGGAAATCCAGTTTTTTGAAATAGTATTTCCTGAAAGTTTATAGTTTCAAAAATATAGTGTGGGATCTTTCATCCCGAAATTCGCAAAATTGACGAAGTTACTGGTGATTGACCATAGCGTAACGAACTGATCGCGGTAAAGGGACCGCGCGTCAAGCGACCTGCTGTGACTTCGACAAATAGGAAGCACATATTGTTTCTATTGTATGTCCTTCGCGATTTTCCGTGATTTTCTTTTCAGAAAAGAGCGTAGCTCTGTAATGATTATAAGGAAGATGGGTTTTCCGGTTTCTCCTGCCAACGAGCGCTCGTACTCACCATGATCACGAAATTGTTTGTTGACTTTAAACGCGTTTTTCTCTAAACATAATTTTCAAAATCGGTGCCCATGATCCTTCGAGAACGGCTAGATCGATTTTGATGAAATTTGGACACAACAATTCTCAATATGTTTTCTAGTCCTCGACAAGCCACTCTATTGAAAAAAAAAACTTTCCCAATTGAGCTTTGGTGAAAAACAGTGAAAATAGAAGTGAAAATCAATATTGAAATTTTCATGGCCGTCCTTTTGTTAATTTTGATTTTTTTCCAATTTCCCTTCGTCAAGGAATTATTCATACAGCTTTCAACAATAATCAATTACGATATTTTGTTTCCGATGAACTGACAACTTTGAATTATGGGCACCGCGAAACATAAAGAAAAAAACATGCTTTACACTATCGCCGATTGAATATATTTATTGTTGGTTTTTTAAATATGAAATTCATGAAAGTACGTCCTGGTGTACCCTCTTTCGAATAAGAAAAATCGTGATTGAATAAAGTGAACGGTTATTGAGCAAAATAGCAATCAGCTTCGAAAGGGATGCATTTTTCCATTTTCAAAATGAATCTGGGCAAAGTTCAAATCAAGTAGACGCAAAAAGTGGCTTAAGTACCAACTCCAGTGCTTTTTTTTTGGAGTGTTTGCAGTCGACCATTGCACTGTAAAGGAGTGACAATGTCACAATTATGGTTGCCATAGATTTTGATGATAGCATTTCCGTTATCTGATCAAAATGAAGAAAATAAGTTTATTTGAGTTCACAAGAAAGAATACGAGTATCTTAACTATCTTTTAGAATTCATAAAAGTCAATAATGTACTCTTTTACCATGGATTGAAGCCTTTTCAATATTTCCGGAATCTACCTTGCCGAGATGCTCTATACTCTTGTGAGGTGTTTTTTTTATTTCCTGCGCTTAAACTTTGTGCACTTTGTGAACCTGAACTTCCTGCTCCAAAAGGTAAGTATCTACCTTATTCACTCACATATTATATTTCTTTGACGTAATGTATGAATAATTGTTTGACAATCGGGGCTTTGTAATGATTGGTCAGTATTAGTATAAAATCGTAGAGCATGTACAAGATCGATTGTGTCCGTATTAAGCACTATGCAACGTTCACGATAGGTTTGAGTATGAACCTTCAACATTTGCGTGCAAATTCCATATGGACCTTCCTCATCATACTCGTCTTCATCCATGTCCTTCTCATCTCACAGAAAAATGCCGATCCTCAAAATTACGCCGATTCGCATCTTTTCCTCTTCTTGATCCTCTTCTTTATCTATCTCCTCATTCACCTTACATTGGTCCATATTCTCCTTATTTTTTTTTCATAACTTAAACACTGTGCTCATATTGTTCTTTTGAAAAATCTTTCTTCAGAGTCTCTTTAAATTCTTTTTCACATTGGAAGTTGAATAATTTTTACATTTTATGTCGGTACAGGTTTGGTTTCGTACCTTTCACTGAGTGTGCCACATTCTTGTTTCGAGACTTTACGCAGCTCTGGAATTATTAAACTATTACTATCATAAATTTCTTCTGTGACTTTGATGTCATTTTCAATCATCTTCCGAACTTAATCAGAAAACTTGACAGGAACAGTTTCATAATACACTGAAAGTCCCTTGTAAGTCAGTTCGCAATATGTTATTCCCAGAATTTCGTTTGAGGAACAGGGGAGCAAGTCGTGCAGAGAGCGGCTCTCTAAGGCCAGCATACTCGTTCAGTACCGCACTAACAATGCGGGCGGTGCCACGCAAGCGCATAATTTCGTCAGTTCGCATCTTCCGTACTTCCTTCTTTCGCTTTCAGTGTCTACGTTATGTTTTACAAAAATATCACAGGAAAACAAGAGGCAGCATTTATCCTCCAAAACAAAGAAGCATTGAAAGAAATTCAATAAATATTTTTTACTGCGAACGAAAATCACATAGAAATGATTCATACGGACCCGACTGTTGACATTGGAGTCGGTCCGCTATATGTTCAAGGCCATTTTAGGCAAGAACCAACGTCGGACTTATATGGGACATTCAGTGTAATAATAATTGCTTAATTTTCAGGCTTTCGACCTAGAAAATGTTGTGTACATGTTGATTATAAACACAGCATTCAAATCGTAGACAGGTCCCACCCTCATCATATATCTCCTCCCCCTGGAGGAGATATTCATCCACTCCTAGTTACCTTGCAAGCTGAAGTGCGACCACATCTTGTTCTTGAGTAAACGATCATCGTACGCTCAAGAAAGAGATATGGTCGCACTTCAGCTTGCAAGTTAACAATAAGTGGATGAATATCTTGCCTACCCCCATATTCAAGTATAACAACATCAAGCATCGAGCAGTTGGTATTCAACGTAATGATGTTATCGCTGATGTTGGAGGAGAATTGATTCAACGCTTTCAAAAGCAAAGAAAAATACCTTCAAGAAAATCCAAATTTGAAGGTAGTGACAATGCTCCAATAAGTAAATACAAAAACGTTTTCGAGAAAGGATATACACCCAATTGGACAACAGAAATATTCATCGTGGACGGATTAATGTTGAGCAAGCCAGTAACGTACAAATTAAAAGACTGACAGGATCAGCCCGTCGCTGGGGGCTTCTGTGAACAAGAATTCTTCAAAGTCAGATATTCAGATGTTTACCTGTGAAGAAGGTTCTCAAAAAATGTGGTAATAAAGTTTATGTTGAATGGCTCGGTTTTTATAGTTTGCTTAATAGCTGGATAGATGAGTCAGATATGTAATCTGATTTGTGATGGCTGATGACAGGCAAAAAAGAAATACAAGGAAGATGCGGAGGAGAAAAAGCATGATTTCAATTCAATCAATCACCACCATCACCCATATGAACCTATTAAGGATTTGCATAACAAACTGGATGTTCTAGAAGAAGCTATCCAAAATATAGAGGGGGAAGTGGTAGTCTCCGCAGATGTCAATGCAAGAGCGTTGGAATGGGCATGTCGAAACTGAACTCCAGAGGAAAGCGAGTTATGGAGATGGTGACTAAGACTCGACTAATGGTTTTATATACTGGATTACGCTAACCCTCAGACGATCGGGACAACAGAAGGCCTAGCTAGACAGACAAAAGCGTGAAAGGTAATTGAAGATTACACGGGAAGCGATCATCGATATACACTCAAACCCCGGTTTAGAGACTGTGACCAGGGTACCCTCAATGGCCTTCGTTTCTAAATCGGGGTTCTCCAAACCATAAACAATCAGGGACGTGTGAATCATTTTCTAATATTACGCAATCTCCGAACGTGAGTTCGAACCTGAGTATACGCGCACTGCGCCTTTATGTATAGACTGCTGGCATTTCACGCTTGGTTGAACACCGTCTCTCGCCCCGACCGCTGAGAAACTCCGTGGGCCAGCAGTTGGCCAGAAGTTCTAGGAATCCTTGAACCGGGGCTTCTAAGCCGGGGTTTGAGTGTATATTATTTCAGAATACGTGATATTTTAATCCACTGAGAGGACAGATGACGCTGAATCCCTAGTGGAGGGTACGATGAGCCTTATTCACCGAGGATGTGATGCATCTATAACACGAAGGAAACCACGAAATAATCAAGGACTGACATACTGGTGGAACGAGAATATTGTGCGACTCAGAAAGGAGTACCTACGCTTACGGAGTAAGTACCAACGAGCGAGGAAAAACGACTAGGGGAAGCAGCCATTAGGATGGAAGGGTTTAGAACAGCGAAAAAGCAATTCCGAAATTCTATTAGGTAAAGCAAAAAGATCTGGATGGAGTACCCTCTGTGCAGAAGTGGCTAGTGAACCCTGGGGGCTGGGCTATAAGATTGTTATACGCAAACCTGGAACCCTGGCACCAGCTGGTACACGCGAGGAAACGGTGGCGAATATCGTGGGCACACTTTTTCCCACGCACCAAACCAGGAACGAGAAGACTGTAGAAATCGCAAGCACTGAGGTACCGCCTTTCACCGAGAAGGTAGTGGAGCTGCTTGCAAAGTACTCATAAAACAGGAAGGCACCAGGCTCGGATGAAATACCACCGGAAGCAGTGCAGGTAGTAGTGGATGGCTGTGGAATGCGCAGCGGCTGGTACTCATCAGCAAGAGAAAAAGAGATCCAAATTACCCGTCAGCATACAGACCCCCATGTATGCTTGAAACTGATGGAAAACTGCTGCAGGAGATCTATCCAGCATACAGAATGGGTTCAGGAAGAAAAGATCCATGGTAGACACAGTGCAGGAGGTTGTGAGAGCTGCGCGAATAGAACAACGAGGAAGCCGATAAATCTGCAAAATTATTTTTCTAGTTACGCTAGTCGTGAAGAATGCTTTTAACTCAGTGAAGTATGGTGAAGAGCTATCTGAAAGACAGAGTGCTCCTGTACGAGACACAGGAAGGGGGTCGCAGAAGAGTAATCTCTGCCGGGGCTGCATAGGGGACCATATTAGGGCCGGACCTGTGCAACATCTCCTACGATGGTATTCTTTGTATGGGATTGCCGAAGAATACATTCTTGGTAGAGCACGCGGACGATATAGCTGAGGCAATTGCTGCCTGGAGCGTGGAGTTAGCCTAGGTGACGAGACGCGTATGACTGTATGGCGGATCACGGCCTGAGTCTGGCCATCCAAAAGACGGAGATCGTGATACTGACGACCAAACTAATAGACGCCATCATCCATTTACAGGTGAGAAACCAGACGATAGTCACTAAGAAGGCCGTGAAACATTTGGGCATACTGACGGACATGAAGCTGACTTTCTGGGAACAGATAAAGCAAGCATCCGACAAGTCCATCAATGCTCTAAGCAGACTTATGGCCAACGTGGGGGGCCCAAATCCGAGTAAACGCCGCCTTTTGATGTCAGTGACCACATCAATTCTACTGTATGGCGCAGAAATTTGGGCAGATGTGCTCACAATAAAAAGTACAGGAAGCAGATGCCAAACGTGCAAAAGCAAGGGGCACTTTAAGTGGCCTGCTCATACTATACGGATTCAGAACCAGCGATCCTATGGTAGCATGAGTGACGCCGGTAGATCTGCTAGCAAAACAACGAATGGCTATCTATGAGAGGAAGGCTGAGGTAGGCAAAAGCGAAGTGAAAGAAGAAGTCAGAGGCCACACCATGGAGAAGTGGCAAAGGAGCCAGAGTGATGACAGCAGTAGCAGACAGACCAGGAAAACATGGCGAGACCAACAACTTCATGACGCAGTTTTTCACAGGACATTGGCTCTTTAAAGCCTAATTCCAGATAAGGGGTCTTTTTTCTCTCATCAGCGAAGAAAATTGGGATAAAATGACGGTGTACGTTGAGACCGTACTGCGTAAAAAGAAGAACATTTCGACCAGATGTTGGCAGAGGCAGATCAGGAGACAGAAGCAAGCAGGAGCCCTACAAGGCTATGAAAACGACACCTCTTAAAGTCATACGAAAGCGCTCCTGGGGGAATCTCTGCCAAGAAGGAAAGGATGGTGATTTTTTGTGGGTGGAAATCCAACATGCTCGGGAAGTGCCATCACATCCACCACCACCACAGCAAGAGTGTATATAAACTCAGTCTTCGTTGATTAATCGTCAGTCAACCTTACAAGATAACTTCTGCTATTTGACAACATTATTTGAAAAGGATGAATAAGAGGAAAAGTGGCTTGTGGTAATGCAAAAGTTTAAAAGCAGAGCAAAGTGGAAAGGGTTAGAGAAAAGAATGTTAAAAGATCAGGGCAAAGTGAATGGGTTGAAAGAGAGTGGAATGCAGAGTGGGTCCAATGAATAAAGATTAGAGACAGTAAGTGCAAAGTGTTAAAAATTTGACGAATTATGTAAATTTTCAGTTAAGAGGAGATGTGGATGTGAGGCGGTGTAGTTTGTAACGGGGTCTATGTTATAAGTGAAAAATGTGAATACCTTATCGAATAATCTAAAATAGAGGTGAGAAAAAAGCAGAGCATGGGAAGATTCTATCAAAAAGAGGAAGGAGAAGTAAAACAAAAGTACAAATAGGTTAATTGGTATGTATGACAGATGAAGGGAGATGTGAAATGAGGTTTTAGAAAACTGTCTAAGGGGTAGGTGACAGGTAAGATAAAGAAAATTTTACTTTTGGAAGAGATAGGAGAATAAGTTTTAATGGTGAAAGCTAAGTCGGTAAATGGTCATGTAGTTGCAAGAGGCGCATTGTAATTTCATTTTTATCTCTTTTCATTGTGGTAATAAGAAGTGAAGAGTGGTGTGTGACCATTATTTGAATGCTATGTTTATAATCTGCATATAAACGAAAGTTTCTAGACCGGAAGGCTGAGAATAAAGCAGTCATTATTATTATTATTAAGAAATTGTTCTTCTCAACTTGTCTGATGGAGTTCCAAAAGTAATTGAAAATGATAATAAAGATACTGATGAAATGTACGATAGTAATAGTTCACTAATTTCAGAGCTACGTCAAGTCTTAAAGCAAAAATGTGGCAGCCCGAGGAAAAATTTTACACTAGAAACAACACCCAAGTAATTTTGTATATGCTCTACGATTTCATAATAATACTAACCAATCATTACAAAGCCCAGAGTGTCAAGCAATTATTCATTCATTACGTCAGAGAAACATAATATATACAAGTGAATAAGGTAAAAACTAACTTTTCGAAGCAGGAAATTTAAGTTCACAAAGTACGCGGAATCTAAGCGCAGAAAGTAATAATAAATAAATTGTGGTACTGGCCAGAATTGATACTGCCGTGCAAAACAAGAAAACCCGTAATTTACATTTGAGATTTGGCACCTGAATCACAATTGTTTTCAATTGAAATATATTAGAAACAATTGCGTATCAGGTGCAAAATCCCAAATGTAAGTTACGGGTTTTCTTGTTTTGCACGGCAATATATTTGTAAAACGAATGGTACTTGTCTGTTCGCATGTTTTTACGTTTTTGCTCCCTTATAACTTCTTAAGGAGTTGACCGATTTTAATGAGGGACGTACAGTCAAGGGTATTTATTGGGGATGGTTATAGGGTAGGTATAGTTTCACTCACGATTTTTCAAAGGCAGACTATAAAAAAAATGCTTTAAAACAATTGTTTTTTTATATCTCCTTTAAAGGTAGTAGTTAGTAGGTTTCGTATACCATATACTAAATTTTGTCGGAAGAATGCACAGAACTCCATCGCAATAATTTAAAAAAATTCTCATACTCACGACTACGGTAGAAATTGGGAATTTCTTAAACACAAATTCATAAATTTTTACATTAATAAGCACTGTACATAGAATGATTTGAACATGATAAAAAGATTACTGAAACTTTTTAATAACGCCGGAAGAGATTAAGAATCATTTTGTAGTACGCATACATTTTTTAGAGGTATATAGTTTTATAGTATCTATTGAATTTTACTTAAAAGAATGTGCACAATTGATGATGCTAGTCTATTAGTAAAATGCAGCTTCATCAACCATTAATTTTTTAAAATAAAATATATTGTCATTTGCAGGATCTCTCGTAGGAGCAGCAAGTGCAACTCATGCCGTGTGGACATCCCCAGCACTACCACACTTAAAAAGCAAGAAATCCAAATTTTGTATCACGGACACACAAGGAGTCAACATTGTTCTGATACACAACATTGGCGAAGTACTTGGCGCTCTCATAAATATTTTATACGTCAATCGAATCGGCCGGAAATTCAGTTTATTGCTATGTGGCCTGCCACTTCTGATTTCCTGGCTTCTAATTATCTTCGCTGAAAATTACGTTTACCTAATGGTAGCCAGATTCATTGGTGGAATTGGCCAAGGCTTTACCTACAACACAATAGTGATATACTTGAGTGAAATTTCAGAAAAAAATATCAGAGGAATGTTGTTTTCTCTGATGAGAATAACAATATGTTTGATTGTGCTTCTACTGACAGCAGTTGGTTCATTTTTATCCTACGAAATGTTGAATTTATCATGTCTTTCAGTACCAATCCTTTTTGTTGTCACATTTTGCTTTATGCCAGAGAGTCCATATTATTTGTTATTGCGAGGCAAAGAAGAAGAAGCGCTAAAATGCTTGATGAAGTTGAGAGGAATATCAAAACCAGAATCACTAAGATCAGATATTACAGAAATGAAAATCTGTATCCAGGATGATAAATTAGTCGCGAAATGTGCTTTCCTGATATTGCAAAGTCACAATCGAAAAGCCCTTCTGATTATTTTCTGTATGAAGATAACACAGTTCATGACAGGATTTGGAGCAATTGTTAGTTATACTGAAGAAATGTTCACCTACAGTGGTTCTTCCTTGTCTCCTAAAGTTTGCGTACTAATTTTGGCTGCAGTTCGACTAATCTCTTCAGTTGGAGCTGGTGGAATAATGGATCGTATTAGTAGGAGGATTATTTTTTTGTTATCTGGATTATTTTGTGCTATTTGTGTAGCAGTGGTAGGACTCTTCTTCTTTCTGAAGTTTCATATCGGAGCAGATGTTTCTCGATATCATGGCTACCTCTCCAGGCACTTATTTTATATGAAATTTCATATTATGCTGGAGTTGCTGTTATACCATACATTGTTCTAGGAGAAATTTTTGAGATGGATGTTAAAAGTGCAGCTGTGGCGTGCAGCATAATTGCTGGAACGTGCTTATCATTTTTTTCTACGGGAGCATACAGCGTGTTAAGCAATGCTATTGGAGTTTTCGCAGCTTTCTGGGTTTACTCTTTGGTATCGATTTTCGGATCCATAGTTACATTCATCATCATGCCTGATTCTAATAGAAAAACACTGGAAGAGATTCAAGCTTTGCGAAATCCTGAGATGAAGAGGAAATTGGAATTGGAGCGGAAAGTTGGATCAGAAAGAGAGAGTAATCCTTAAGGGTAACGATTTCAAATTGCAGATCATTTCCAGATTTTCTAGGTCCAATTTGGTTAATTTTTCAGATTAAGTCAACATAACTTATTAACGGTTTCTATACTGTTTCCCACATTTATCAAATTACGGCAATTCAATGTACAAAACTGTATCAAAAAAAGTGTTCGCTGTAAATAAATATTAATATCTATATTAATAATTGTCTCAGCAGAAATTAATCACAGAAAAACGGTGGTATTAAATTTATTGCAGATCAGTTGTCAATGGCCTCAAAATGAGAATTTTCACTCTCATATTGCCACTATTGAATAATTAAGTCTTTGGGGATAGTTAACAAGTTGTGAGAATTTAAGGTTTTTTTCTCGTGTTTCTCCAAAGGAGATTGATATATTTTAAAATAAAATAAACCAGATACGAACCAGTTAAAAACTGGATAAGTTCCGTATACGAGCTTATCTGGGCTCTATACGGCTAATTTTCCAATCAGGAAATTAAACAGATCTATCCGGGTTCTATCTGGCATACCGGACCCATCGTGCACTTTAGTAAAGCCCAGATTGAAGGGTCTATCCGGAATCTATCCGGACCGTGGAACCAGAAATTAATTTTGTGTAAGTCAAAACGGCCATCTATCCGGGCTTATCCGGGACCTATTCGGGACATAAGGACAGAAATTTATTTCCTTTAAGTTCAAAGGAAGCGTCTATCCGGGTCTATCCGGGAACTATCTGAGAATTTACCGTCGAAAGGAAAACGAGTCCTACAGCTTGTGTTTATCCGGGTCTATCCGGGACCTATTTGAAAAACGGAAACAGAAATTCATTCACTCAAGTCCAAAAGAAGCGTCCATCTCGATCTATCCAGGACTTGCCTGAAAGTTTACCATCCAAAAAAGAAAGAATTCCTACAGTGTACGTTTATCCGGTTTTTTCCGAGACATTTATGAAACAGAACAGAACAGAAACTGAACTGAAACTGAAACCGAACTAAAATTCAATACTTAAGTTCAAAAGAAGCGTCTATCTGGGTTTGTCCGGGATCTATCTGGGAGTTTACCGCCGAAGAAGAAAACAAGTCCTACAGTGTATGTTTATCCATATGAACTGGATAAAACCCGGATAGATATTTTTAGTGCCCTGTATAAGTCCCAGATCTACCCGGATAGCGAAATTGTGTGCCGAATTGATTTCGGAAAGGACCGGATCAAATCCGGATAGATTTTTCTAGTCCTCCGTATAAGTTCAGAGTAGATCCGGATAGAAATCTCTTAGCGCTACGCATAGGTCCCGGCTAGGACTAGATAAAACCCGGATAGATATTTCTAGTGTCCCGCATAAGTACCGGATAAACCCGCATAGATATCTCTTAGTATCCCGCATGAGTCCCGGATACAAACCGGGTACAAAACTCGTAGTCAACTCCGGATAGGTCCGGATAGAATCCTGAGTCTATGCGGGTTTTATCTGGCATTTTAAACAAGGGTCATTTCTTGAGAAAATCTCAGAAGCTTTAAGATCTAGAGGTTATTTATTATTTAGTATTTGAAGTTCTGATTGTATTTTTGTCAAAAGAAAATGGTATTTTGAGAGTTTCAAGGAATGAATAAGAAAGTAATTTTCAAAGCATAAAAATTCAGAACGATGAAGAACAATTAAGAAAGAACGAAAAAGATATAACAACGATAAACTCAGAATTTGCTTGAATTCTTCGAAAAATTAATAATTTTTTTTTTTGAAATATCGTATTCCTTTAAGAAAACCTATCCTGGCGAGAGTTTCGGATAGGAATTCATTCCGAATTATTCCGAATTATTTCAAAATCTGTATTCAAACCAATCCGAATCAATCCGAACCAATCAGAAAAAAGTTCTCCATTTTGTTTGATCCAAATCGGCTAAAAATTAATCCGCCTCAATCCAGTTCAATCCGAACCTCCAATCAGAATTGATCCGAACCAATCCAAACCAAATTCTCTATCCAAATGAATCCGAGTCAATCTGAACTCAAATTGATGTATACTGAATTTTCAATCCGAATGAATCCGAGTTCGGATTGAATCGGATTCAATTGGATTAAGAATTGGTTTAAGTCAATGCGAGTTTGAATTCATTCGGATTAATTCGGATTAAAAATTTGGTTCGAATTGATTCAGATTGCAAGCTTTGATTGAATTAGATTGAGTCGGATTAATTTTTAACGGATTTGGTCCGAACAAAATGGAGAACTGTTTTCAGATTAGTTAGGATTGATTCGAATTGATTCGGCATGATTCGGAATGAACTTCTATCCGAAACTTTCGACAGGGCAGACATAATCTTAGATTGTTAAAAGTTGTTAGCTTTCTTCAAAATTGGTGATTTCTTCTTAGAATTAAATGCTGAGTTCTGCTACGCGAACACAACTATGTCAGTGACACTTTTTGCTCGGATAGAGTTGCTGTGTACAGTACAACTCAGCACAACTTTCAGATATTCGAAATTTGCTTTTTTGAAAATTTTGTGTAAAAAAATAATTCCAAGATCAAAGAAGACGATTTTTTTGAAAAATAAATATCTGAGTGAAAAGTTTTTCGAGGATAGTTGTTGTACCCACAAAGCATAACTCAGCACGAGTTTTAGTTTTTCAAAATTCGAAAAATGATAATTTTTTGGGTCGTTTTTTTTGAGAACGCTTTGAGTTTTTGAATTTGTATAGGCAGCGCAATAGTTTTCATATTTAGTACATCCGAGCACAAGATTAAAAAAAAAAATTTCGGTGTTGAGTAAATTGATTTTTTTGAAAATAATTCGCAAAATCCAATTTTGGTTTACGGCACGTTCTTGCATGTCTTGTGCTACTCAGCACAACTTCTTTTTTCAAAAGAACCAAATGCGGTGCTGGCCCTAAAAACGTTTTTTTGGGAATTCTGGCATAAATTTTGATTTTTTTTTTCGAAAAATCTTTTGCGGCACAATAGACCACAAATCTAGAACAATTCAGCACATCTTTGATTTGTTTAAAAATCCAAGATGGAGGTGCCAACTTTTTAGCTGATCTGCTATTTGATATTTTGAGATATTTCATTTGTTACGTGATTACCTGAAAATAAATGACTTTTAAATTCTTTTTCTATAAATATCTTACTATATCTTACTATCTTTACTACAAATATTTACTTTATAACAAAATAGTTTATTCCTCAACCAAAACAGATTAATTATCAACCGAATAGTTGAATTTTCAGCCAAAAAAGTCGAAATTTTCACCAGAAGAGACGAACTTTTAATCAAAATGTTGAATTTTCATCTAAAAAAGATAAATTTTCAGTCAGAAATATTAATTTTCGATAAAAAAATTAATTTAAACCTAACTGGTTACATTTTTAGCCAAATAGTTGAATTTTCTACCAAAATAGTTGAGTTTTCAACAAAACAGTTGAATTTTCAACCAAAACAGTCGAATTTTCAACTAAAAAGGATGACTTTCTAACAAAATCTTTGAATTTTCAATAGAATAGATTATTCAACCAAAGAGATGAATTTTCACCTTGAATGATGAATCTTCAAGCAAACAAATGAATTTTTAGCTAAGGAGTTCAACTTTCATCGTAGTACTTGAATTTTTAGCCGAAAAGATGAAGTTTCAATTAGAAAAAATTAATTTTCTACCAAAAAAGACGAATTTTTAACAAAATACACGTATTTTCAACCAAAAATGGAATACACTGAGAGTCCCTAATAAGTCAGTGCGCAATATGTCATTCCAAGAATTTCGTTCGAGGATCAGGGATCGAAGGGGTACAGAGAGCAGCACTCTAGAGCCGGCAAACTCGTCCAGTACCGTAATAACAAAGTGGGCAGTTCGAACACTAGCGTGCATTTTTCGCATTTATTTTTAAATACACCGGGAAAATTCTTTTTTCATTAAAAAGTTTTCATTATTAAAAATGGTCCATACCTTATGATAACAAAAATCTACATTTGTACAAAATTAAGTTAATGAATATTAGGTATTCCTACTGGAAATAGTTCATACGGCCCTGACTGTTGACATTGGAGTCGCTCCGCTATATGCCCCAGGCCACTTTAGGCAAGAAGCAAAGTTGGACTTATTAGGGACTTTCAGTGTAGTTAAATTTTCAGTTAACAAAATTACTTTTCTACCAAAAAAAAACACAAATTTAGTAGACGGTCATGACTTGGTCGTGACATAACAACTGACACTCCAAAACTTATGAAATTTCATGACAGACAATTGATTTTGAGAATCGGATCATTCTGATACGCAATTTCCTGATCAAATAGAAAATCCGAAATCTGAGTAAAAGCATTGCATATCATTTTCATCCAATTTCGAGACCAAATTGATCAACTGGCATTTACTGTGATAGTAATTGTTATTAAAGAAATATAATTTTCAATTTTTCCTCGTGAAATACCAATGAACAGTTTTCTTTTAGAAATATATGTTGAGTCACAGCAACATTTTTGAAATTGTGACGTTAAAATGTTTAAAAATGACAGTAACAACGCGTTGCTTTAGATTATCTACTTATCTTTAAGTTCATTTAGAAAGATAAACCCAGTATTATTCTGCCACTGTACAAACATGTCTTGGACTCTACAATATCCCACCCACTTTACCATTCAGTCATATATATTACATAAATAATCACATTGATATCGAAGCCGGCTCACAATTCAGTGAATCAGTGGCTTGAACGGTTAGCTTTATTCACACAGAAATATATTCATTGGCTCTGAGTCAAAAAAAAGTTTCTTTGATTGAACAAAATTTATTTTGATTCAAAGAAATTATTTTTTGTTCCAATGAAAATTATTGTTTAATTTGAAAACATTTTTTTCATTTTGAACTTATTTTTGATAGAATAGAAAAAATTGGCTTAAGCAAACCGTTTCTTTAATTCAAAACAAATATTTTCCTGAGTTAGTGAATGTGATCTGTAATCTCTATCATGTTAGAGTGAAAACAGATATAAAACTGAGTGTCGACTCATGTTATCGCATTAGTTGTATTTTGAGGCTCGCCGAGTAGACCACAATTATTAAACATGATTTCTGCTCTCTTCTTATTACTGTTTGTGTTAAATCGTTTGATTCCAGCGGAAACCGCTATTATTCCTAATGAAGGAAAGAAAACCTGCGGATATGAGGTAAAGATTATTAACTTTCTAAATACATATTACAATATTTAATTCAACGAAAACTACAGGGGAAAAAATGAGTCTGCTCAATTTAGAAGATTTTCAGTTAAAATAGGGAGAGAATAGCTTTTCTCTAAAGCATACCGAATTTACTGCATAGTTTACAGAATTTTCAGTAATTTTTCCAAGTTGAAGATACTATTTTTAAAACTTAGAGACTTCTTTATTAGATTTTATAGTTTGATGACGTCAACTTGAGAGAAAAGTTCAGTAAATATCAAACAAAATATCCGTCAATTTATAAAATTACTGGAAATTCCGGAAACTGCAGAAAATTCGGTAATCTTTATAGAAAAGCTATGCTCTCCCTAATTTAAGTGAAAATTCTGTAAGTTTAGCAGAATTTTTTCTTTTATAGAAGAAACGCTTAGGACAGTTTAATTTTAATTATATGATAATACCCAGTAGATATTATCGGTATACATTCGAGACAATAATTCTTCTTCTTTTTTATACATAGAAACTTTTTTATTAGATTGACATAAAAGTAATTACGTACTACTGTAACATAAAAATGTAAATATTATGGACAGAAAAATACATCGCATATTCAACTTTGGGTCAATGTTTTCATATATTTTTTTTGATACGTGAATAATAAAATTTCAAATTGATCATGCTTTACAATATTGAAAAAAAAATTGATTACACAAGTTGAAATAATGTTTGCACACTAAATTCTAAAGGTGTCAAATTGAATGGATTGAAGCGTTGCAGAATGATATATTGACAATTGCATAAGTTTTATATATTTTATTTGAGAAAATCTGAGTTTGATCTAATTGAAAGGCGATTTTCCTGAATAAAAACTACTTTCTATGAGGAAGGAAATTAATTTTTCAATTATAAGCAACATCAAAA
>JAUMHM010006653.1:0-17950 GCA_032362435.1 Melikaiella ostensackeni
AACTAAACAAGCTACAGCGCGGGAAAAAATATCGATGGAGAGGGGAAGGATGCCAGGGAAGTAGATAAAAATTTGAGCGCCCCAGGCTTACCACAAACGCGGCAATTAAATCAGTCTCATTACTTAATTGTCACACCTCGTATTAAGTCTCATTTATTATAATCATAAAAGGAAGTAAAAATCTTAGTTTGAAAAGGAAACGCCAGAAGCCAAGATGTTGTTGGGATGCGTAGTCACTTACCGAAATTTACCGAATCTAAAAAGGCCACATATCAGTTACGATTTCTAAAGATATACACTCTGATATGTTTTGATTGAATCGATGGACACCAGCACGTTTTTGTTTTATTTGAAGAGTAATTCTTTACACTGAAAAGGTATGTATTTCCATAATTCATATAGTAATTATGTTAATAGTTGCAGGAGTTTAATAAAACTATTAAGCTTGTTCCCAGAACTCACACCCACTGAAAACATATCTTTTATAATTCTATATCACTATTTTTTTAGATGTCTTTTGGAAAAGGTGTTGCATTTCCTGACGATTGGTTGTATTAAACTTCTTCCGCATATAATATAAAGGTTAGTATTTTCTTTCATTTTCTATGATTTGAGGCTAGGTTTTGTTAGAAATTTAAGTTGATTTTACAAACGTCATCGCATGTTGATTGTGCTAAGTCCTATTTTAAATCAGTCATAAATTATACTAAAAAGAAAAAAAAACTCCCTCTTGAAATCTGATATTAATCGAAATTCGCTGATAGATTGGAATGCAGATAGTAAAAAGGATTAGTTAGCTTCCAAATAAATTTTTCATTATAACATTGTCTTTTATTCACCTAACATAAAAAAACTTCAATTTATTTCCATCCTTCTTTCTTTCTATTCAGAGCTCACAGACACCAATCGACCTATCTCATCACTCATCACCCTGTCCTAATCTCTCTACTGTTACCAGTACAGTATCAGATACATCGGTAACTAATGCGCTACTGGTAACCACAACTCGAACAATCTTACAACATTGGCTTTCATTCACTCAACTTAAGTAAACTTAAATTTATCTTCATTTTTATTTCTTTCTCTTCAGCACAGAAGAAGATTGAGCTCAAGGTCCCATCTTTAGATTTTCCTGAACTCGCTATCTGTAAATTTGAAGCAGAAAAAGGAGAAATCGAATTTAGGTCTCCAAAATCCAGCAAAACAGAAGGAATCGAAAAGGATGCTAATGTTGAAAGGAAAAATTAAAAAGTCGTCGAACGCAAGGTCCCATTTTTGTATCCTCCCAACATTGATCCAAGTATTAGGAAAAGAAGTAATACCAAAGTATTTTCAAACACAAAAAATCTATCAAAAGATAAGAAGCAGAAGGTCGATGGAAAAAAAGCTGAAGAGACAATTCTGTTGAGAAAGGATAATCGAAAGAAGGATAGAAAAAATCAGGTGAAAAGAGTAAAACTAGATGAGTGTAAGCTGGATGAAGATAAGCCGGAGAAGCAGAAGAGGAAAGGAAGTAAGCCTGAAGAGGAGAAGAAAGAATTGAAGCCTGAGGAGAAGAGTGAACAAAAAAAAGGTATTATGGAGCCGGAAAAAATTATCAGGTGGAAAATTCGTGTGTACACTAGTTGTTACAAAAAACAAAAGTCGCTCAGCTAGGAATCGGGAAAGTATAGCATGACCTTGAAACATTTTTTTCTTTATATAAAAGGGTAATGTTAACAATGCCCATCCAAGAATTAGTAGTGGTTATAAGTAAAAGTAATCAATGACTGACTAATAGTAAATTATACAATAAGTTTATAAAAACGCTACTAGTTCCTAGATGGGTACTGGGTAACACGACCCTACCTTTTTCATAATATTTGAGCTTCTTTTATAGTATTTTTTCCATGTAATAGGGTAATGTTAACAATGACCATCCAAGAATTAGTAGTGGTTATAAGTAAAAATATTTAAAGACTGACTAAAAGTAAATTACACGATAAGTTTATAAGAGTGCTACTAGTTCCTGGATGGGTAATAGGTAACATTATCCTACCTTTTTTGTAATCTTTGAGCTTCATTTATAGTATTTCTTTCCATGTAATAGGGTGATGTTAACAATGCCCATCCAAGAGTTAGTAGTGGTTATAAGTTAAAATAATTTAAGACTGACTAAAAGTAAATCATACAATAAGTTTATAGAAACGCTACTAGTTCGTGAATGGGTAATGGTCACATTACTCTATCTTTCTCATATTCTTGACAGGATTACTATTTTTTCCATTTTCTTTTATATATTTTTTGCGGCATACAGTAGGGTAATGGTAGCCATTCAGGAATTGGTAGTGGTTATACATATAAAATATTGAAAATAGTAAATTATGATAAGAGTTTTAAAAAACGCTACTAGTTCCTGAATGGGTAGCATAATCCTACCGTTTTCATAATCTCAGAAGTTCTTTTATAGTATATATATTTTTGCATGCAATAAATAATGAAGAGAGAGTTTCATTTCAGATTGTAGGGCGATTCCTTTACTCTACTCACCCCTCCCCACCCGTCCAATACTGCGTTAATTTAAATAATAATAATAATAGTTTCGAGAAAATGTAAGAATAAATTTAAAGCTATTTAAATTAAATTGAAACTAATTTAAATCTAATTACATCAACTTTAAACACATTGAAATCTTATCATCTTAAGACTCATAAGCCCTAATTGAATTAACTTCTGACTAACTTAAATCTAATTAAATCAACATAACTTAAGACTAATGAACTAATCGAAGAGGGAATTTGAATTAGATACTCATAATTGTCTGTTTAATAAAATTTATTTAACAAACGAAAAATCCGAACCTATCTTTCACAATAATAATTCACAGTGATTATAAAAAGTTTTTATTGTAGAATTATCTACTTCATCTTTATCGTCATTTCTCGGAACATTCCTCATAGTCTGATTTAATGTATCCAGAATCCAATTTCAGAGGATCATGACATTATTAACTGAACAATTGCTATTATATAATTGAGTGTGATATGCACATGGAATCAATGATGATTCCAATGTAATTTTTTTTCAATGAAGGACCATTAAACTCTTCAAGATTGTGTACATTAGGTTCATATTTTTCTAGCAATCTTTTCGCTTCTAATAGGTTCAGATTTTTTCATTTGTTGAATAAATATTGTTGAATGCATAATTATGTGTATTTAATTCAAATTTCCTCTTCTATTACCATATTTTATTAGTCTTAAGTTAAGTTAACTTAATCAGATTCGAACTAGTCTAATTTTAATTTATTCAGATCTAAATTAGTCAGGGGCTACTTCAAGTAGGGTTTATTATTCTTGAAGTGATTAGATTTCAGTTATTAATGAATCTCTCATTTGTCTTTATTATTTATTGCATGAAAAAAAATAGATATACTATGAAAGAACGTCTAAGATTATAAAAAAGGTAGGGTCATGTTACTCATCCACGAACTAGTAGAGTTTTTCAAAACTTTGAACATAGCTTACTATTTTCAATATTTTATATGTACAACCACTACTAATTCCTGAATGGTTGCCATCACCCTATTTCATGCAACAACAAAAAATGTATAAACCAAAATGGGAAAAAAATCCTGTGAAGGATGTGAGAAAGATAGAGTAATGTTACCATTACCCATGCAGGAACTAATAGCTTTTTCGAAAACTTATTGTATAATTTACTTTTAGACAGTCGCTAACTATTTTTACTCATAACCAGTATTTATTCTTGGATGGCAATTGTTAATATTACCCTATTAAATGAAAAAGAACTATAAAAGAACGTCGAAGATTATGAAAAAGGTAGGGTTATGTTACCCATAACCCATAGAGGTACTAGTAGCGTTTTTATAAACTTATTGTATAATTTACATTTAGTCAGTCTTTAATTATTCTTACTTATAACCATTACTAATTCTTGGACGGGCGTTGTTAACATTACCCTATTACATGGAAAAAAATACTATAAAAGAAGCTCAAAGATCAGGAAAAAGGTAGGGTGATGTAACCCATTACCAATCCAGGAACTAGTACCGCTTTTATAAACTTACCGTATAATTTACTCTCAGTCTTTAATTATTTTTACTTATAACCACTACTAATTCTTGGATGGCCATTGTTGACATTACCCTATTACATGAAGGAAAAAATGTTTGAAGGTCATGATATTATTACCAGATTCCTACCTTACCGATATTTTTTAACAACTTACGTCTACACGAATTGAGATATCGAGTTGAACATCTGAGAAATTATATAAAAGGCACTGAGGAACGTTTCTATTGTCCTGAGTTTTTCGAAATCCAAACAAAATTTTCCAAAACAAATTTTTTTTTGTAGTTTTTGGAATTGAGAACCATACAAACTTTACTTAGTGCCTTTCAACTAACTTCCGGAAATTTTTACTTGATATCTCAATTCATATGGACGTGAGTTGTTGAGAAAAAAAATGTTGGCAAAGTAGGAGTCGGGTTAGTTAAGCATGGCCTTGAAAAGAATCCATGCACTAAAGCTGTTGTAGTTATTTTCCCTCCACTATTTTCAATTAGTGAGCACGATTTCCTACTTCTTGTTTAGTACATTCATTTTATTTTTGCAAGCCGCTTCTGGATTTCTTCTTGTTTTTTTTTTCGTTCTGAAAGATCCACATATTTCTCATACCCTATGATACCCTTCGGCTTTATAATATCCTTTTTTTGTTAACTCTTCTCCGCAGGCTTCTTTTCTCCCTTCTTTTTTTGACTTCTTTTCTTCCTTCTTCTTCTTCTCCGGCTTATTCTCATCCAGCTTACCCTCATCTAGTTTTACTCCCTTCATCTGATTTTCTTCACCCTTCTTTTGATTATCCTTTTTTACCAAAATTATCTCTTCAGCTTTTTTCCATCGTCCTTCTACTCCTTATCTTTTAATGGATTTTTTGGGTTTGAAAATACTTTGGTATTACTCCTTCTCCTAACACTTGGATCAATGTTCGTAGAATCTGAAAATGGGATCTTGCGTGCGACGATTTTTTATATTTTTTTTCTCAACATTAGCATCCATTTCGATTCTTCTTTTTTCTGCTGGATCTGGTAGAGGGCAGGATTTCCTGTGCGGAATTCGGTGTTTTTCTATCCTTTTTTAACAAAATTGTCTCTTGAGCTTTTTTTCCATCGTGCTCCTGCTCCGTATCTTTTAATGGATTTTTTGGGTTCGAAGATATTTTAGTATCACTTCTTTTCCTAATACTTGAATCAATGTTGGGAGAATCTAAAAATGGTTTCTTGTGCTCAGCAACTTTTTTATTTTTTTTCTCAACATCAGCGTCCTTTTCGATTCTTTCTATTCTACTGGATCGGGAAGGAAAAGACAAAATAACAATAATTGCGATTTTGGCGCATCATTAAGTAAAATAATATTTTCCAAGCTTCAAAAAAAAGTTCGTGCAGTGAGCTATTGCTCGGTTATTTCGTGTTGATTTGCAGATTATTCAAATTTTACTCATGTTTTGCAGCTCTTTGCTTACTTCCACAGTAACCCCGAACTCACCACGAGGAGGTAGCTGCTAGAAAAGCTCCATTATTTTTTTTCGCTTTTAATAATTTAATCTTTTTTTTCACGTATATTAAATCACTTTTTACAATTATAATTTTAAAAAGTATATACATTCTGACATTTTATCTCCTATTTACATTTTCACGCACTTATAATCTTGCTTCCTTTCGAACACAGGAATTTGTTTTCTTGCCATTATCTTAGCTCGAATGAGCCCATCACGTCTTTCTGGATTCGTAACTGAGCGTGCTGCTTCTGTTACCATCTCAACACATCGCTCGGCTGCTTGCGTGTAACAAGGGAATTTTGAAAATCCTAAATTTTCAGAAAAATCATTTCCTATAGTTTCTTCCAACTCTTTAATTGCAATACTTGCCAGTACTGGAGGTTCGGTGATTTGACAAGTATTCCAATCTATATGATATACGTAGTCTGAAGCGTTAAAATTTATCTTTGGCACTTCAAATCGGCGGATACTGGCATGTTGAATATTTCGCGATAGTTTTATGCGATTAAGCGCCAGCCTGCTCACGTATTCTCTCTCATCGACGATCATTGAGGGAAGAATATTTTCTGGGTGAGCGAAAAAACTATTTCGCTGGAAAACAGAATCGACAATTTTTAAATGGAATTGTTTTAGATAAGGTGAATCATTGATCATTTGCTACAAATGCTTTGCTCCATTGATGCAAAAGTAGTGGTGCTTGATTCTGAACCATGAAGGAGCGTAAACTTTCATGATGAAATTTGCTAACACTTTTTAAATTGCTTGATGGATTTGGCGTAGCAAAGATATCGTTTTGAAAATCTGAAAAAATCATGGGGACTAATTTTCATATGTAGAAAAAGATTTTTGCTAGCCATAGTCAAAATTTAAAAAAATAATTGTTGCGTCCTTGACCATGAAAAACTAAATAGAAACATCGAAAATGCTCGCGACACGAAAACTTTTAGAAGCTGGGAGAATATTATTTTACTTAATAATACTCCAAAATCGCAATGATAGTTATTTTGTCTTTTCCTCCTGAACTTACATGTATTTTTAGGTCCTAAAAGACCCCTTAAAAGGATATTAAAAAAAAAATTTATGATTTTGTACCATTTTTGATTATCTTCGAAACTTCGGTTTTCAAATAAAAATTATATTCTGCGTAACTACATTCATCGCGAGAATTTCTTTTTACACTGAAAGTTTTTGGAAATCGTTTGTTACATCAGAATGAATGAATTCATAGAGTAAGGACTAATTCGATAAAGAAATGGTGACCGAACATTGAAATATATCGAAAAAATCACTGTTTTCGAAGTTTCAAACTTCAAAAAGTTTCTGCTAACTTTTTTTCTCATCATTAGCATCTTTTTCGATTCTTTCTATTTCACTGAATCTGTGAGTAGGCATGATTTTTTGTGCAGAATTCGGTGAAGTACTCTCCTTGTGCCCAGTTACCTTCAAAGACTGACTTTCATTCGATGTCTACACACATTAGATTCTTCAATGAAAGCAGAAGATGAATACTCTGATATGTATTCTGGCGTGTAAGCTGGTGCATATGGGTAAGTGATAAAAGAAGGGGCGGAATTTTGCACATTTTGTGGTGTATACATTATCTGAGCTGTATATAATTGGTTATTATGTTTGATTTGTTCGACTTGTGATTACAAGTAACGTATCAGTTGCCGAAATGTCTGATACTATACTGGTAACAGTAGAGAGGTTAGGATAGAATGATGAGTGATAAGATAGGTCGATTGGTGACTGTGAGCTCTGAAGAGAAAGAAAGAATTATTAAAATGAATTCAAGTTCACTTAATTCAAGTGAATGAAAGCCAATGTTATGATGAGAAATTTATTCGGTAGCTACTGAATCTTTTTACCATCTGCATTCCATTCTACCAGAGAATTTCGATTAATATCAGATTTCATGGGGAAGTTTTTTTTTCTTAGTATAATTTATAATGGATTTTAAATGGGACTTAGTACTATTAACATGCGATGACGGTTATACAATCTATTTACATTTGTAACAAAACCTAACCTGAAATCATAGAAAATAAAAGAAAATACTAACCCCTATATTATATGCGGAGGAAGTTGAATACAACCAATCACCATCAAATGCAACATCTTTTCCACAGGACGCCTGAAAAAATAATAATATAGAATTATGAAAGATATGTTTCTAGTTGGTGTGGATTCTGCAGACGAGCTTCATAGTTTTATTAAACTCCTTTAACTATAATCATAATTACTACATAAATTATGTAAATACATACCATTTCAGTGTAAAGAATCACTTTTTAAATAAAACAAAAATGTGCAGGTGTTCATTGATTCAATCAAGACATCAAAGTAGATATCTCTAGAAATCATAAGTGACATGTGGCCTTGTTAGATTCGGTGAATTTCGGTAAGTCAGTACGCAGTCTAGCAACATCTTGGCTTCTGGCGTTTCTTTTTAAAACTAAGATCTCTACTTCCTTTCATAATTATAACAAATAAGACTTAATATAAAGGGTAAATTGAAATTAATTCAAATAATTAGTTTTCACTAATTTAAAGTATTGAAAATATTCGAATGACTAATTCAAACATATCATTCTATCTATTTGTTCCTCAAATTATTGCTTTGAATAAAAAATGATCAGTTGCTACATTAACAAATTAATACTATATTATTATTATTATTATTATTATTTATTTATTTATTTAACTTTGTCTCGGAAAACCCGGTGCGTCATCATCAGCCACGGACAAAGTCAAGTGTCTGATGAGTTAAAGTTATTAAAAATGTTAGAAAATGCTAAAACCGCGGATAAGTCATTTTTTCCAAAAAATAGATTTATCATGTTTCATACGCTTACTCCACAGTTACACAACTTCTGAATAAATAGCCGCTATTTCTTGATACGGAATAAACTAATAATGTCTTGCTAATGACTCTTTACTATGATACTTTGCAAAATCAGAACAATTGTTAATCATTTAAACAATTTCTAAAAAACAATGTATAATATGCAACTACTAAGTAGATAGACTGAATTTTTTGTGCAGAACCAACTAGAAATGTTTTACCAATGACTTGCTGCTATCATGTTTTGCAAATTAGCAACAATTGTTATTTATTCAAACAATTTTCATAAAAAATGCATACTTTTACAGCTTCTGATTGCATATACATTTTCCTTCTACTGGTCTCATATCAATATTTTTGAAATATTGCTTTATTCTCAGTTGAGAAAAGATTCCTCTCTAGCTCCGCAAGAGTTCGAACCCAGGACTTCAGATTGTTGGTCTGGTGCTTATAAGATTTTTATAATTTCCAAGATCTTGTATGGGAAGTCGAATATACAGGTATATTTACATCTTTTCATTCGTATTTGATCTTGCAGTGTGTCAACTATTTTTAAGAATACTTTTAATTACACTTATTCTTATAGCTTTCGGCATGTAGAATTGCAATAGTGAATACATTATCGCAATTCTACATGCCAAAAGCTTCAATTTTAGCCACCTCCGAGGAAAATTGGACTAAAAGAAAAGCTTCCAGCATCACACAAATCGAAATCGATCACTTTCCTCATTTGCACTCGATATTTTTTGTAACATATGTATATGGAATTCGTGATTACATAATTGAATTTTCGAGGTTATGTTTTCACAATATCTTCCGCTACATCATGAGTTAGAACTGTTTAGGGAGAAATCAGGGTAATTTGTAGTAGTATGCATGCACTACCCATCACTATACTTGTATGTGGGAATGAGGCATTTTCGTCCCGCTTTACATGCACGATTTACATGTGGCACGATTTACATCTCACACTCGGCGTTGGGAAAAGTATAGGTAAATGAATACGCGTCTATTCTTTTACCTATTTCTAAGAATACTTTGAACTAAACTTATTCTTATACTCGTGAAAAAATCGTACGTATACTTCATTTCTCATAACACTTTTTCATAAGGGGGGCTTTCGTTTTCATGCTATGCAATTAGAGTAAGAGCAACCATCCTTGGCCACTTAGCAAAATCATTTGCATGCCAAACACCGAAGTGAATTTATTTAATTTTGGATAAATATTTGATCACTGTATAACTAAGACATGCATTATACATAAAAATGATGCCAGTAATTGGTTCTTTTACCCTATTGTATTCGGAATCGTTTGGAATACTCGTATGTTTCAATAATTCTATGACTTCTTTTCACTTTTTCGACGAAGTGTGTCGCTCTTTGTTAACAATTATACAAGATTTCAAAAGAAAATTGGCACCGATGGCAGTAGATGGGTGGTGATTCTCGGTTCCTCGAGATTTTGAACTTTGAGCACGGACGGGCGCGGTAAGCGCTCAGATGGGTGACCGTTCGCGAGTCTCGCTTAGTCGTGTTTTCACTGCGTTTAACTTCTATCAAGTGGGAGTTTTGACGTCGAAGATAAATGTGGCCACTCGATGCTATCACAGAAAAAACAAAAGTTAAAATGTGTTGCAGATAAATTTTGTAATGGTTAAAAATTGAACGGATTTTGGTGAAAGTTTCTCCGAGGTCAGGAAAATAATTGTGACGTCATCTAACTACGTCACGCTGGAGTGAACAAATTGGGGTAGAACATAGGATCGGTAACGGAAAACAAAAATAAAATATTTTTCTTGTTCATGAATCTCCCCTCAAATATATTAGACTATTGTAAACGCACTAGAACTTATTTTACATCACTTAGCAAGAAGCAACTAACAGCGGGCAGCGTTGGCGTCGCAACTCTCACTACTTTCTGAATAAAAATTGAGGCGAAAGCCGACGAAAGATTACCCAGGCAAGTTTATAGTCACGAAATTAACTCCGCTTCATGTGAAGTTCAACCGGCAAGGTTAATTTCTGTTGCAGCGAATTTTTTACCTGGAGTCGATGTAAACCTTATCTTTTGCCTTTTCTGTGATCGAATATCTGCATCAAAACTCGTCTATTGGTAAGTGGCTGCGCTCGGTAGTTAAGGTTTATTGCAGTTTTACAATCGGGCGAATGAGAGCGCTTTTAACAAAAATCCGACTGCAGACGGTATGGGACTTAGAGACTAGACAGCATTGAGTACAACAGGCATTACCTGGAAGCTTATTATGAAATGGGGCATTTGAAGTAATTAGGGTCCTTGCAGGTAAATATGTAATTGTCCGAAAAGAATGTACTTGTGAGTAATAAAATAAAATAAAAATAAAATTGTCCAATCCTGGATTAGATGACTAGTCTAGTCAAGTTTCAATAACTTTTTTAGGTCCCCCTGGTTTTCCAGTTTTACATTATAAGCTATAAAGTAAAAGATTGAAATTGAATAAATCACAACGTGTGTTGATCACCAGTAATGAATACACGTTGTGATTTCTTTAACTTTCATCTTTCATTTGATGTTTGCACCCTGGTCAACAGATTAAGATCATATCGATTGGAAGCTATATTACCTACATATCGTTTATTGCATTCATTTAAGCTGTTTTACTTGAATTAGTCCGATCAATTGAATTGTTCATTGGCTGATTTAAACAGTTATGTTTGTTTGGCATTTGTTAATCGAGTAATTTATTGAAACAGACAGCTGGTCCAGATAAAATAAATAAATTCTGCCTTCAAGTAAAATACACTTATTTTATATTTACCAAGATCCGCAGGTACTCCACCTACTACTCTCGAATAACTGACATTACTGAAACCACATTGCGGTGGATATAAAGGACCGTAAGAAGTAGGTTGAGAGATTGGCACATTATTTGTCTGAAAGCTGATATTCTTACTATCCTTTTCATTTCGGTTTATTATCATAGGGCAGCAAACAATTGGTTCTTTTTCTTCATATCTGCAGACAGAACTACGTAAAAATTCTCCAGCCGCAAGTCCTTTATAGCGCAGAATATTGAGAAGAGTTGAACAATGTTTTATATTGATACATTCACCAGGCTGCTGCACAGGTGTTAAACAGGATTCTGCCGAAGATGCTGAAATTTTTTCAGAAATTTTAATTTAGTTTTCATGTTTGTAAACGAAATTGAATTAAAAATTTTCGGTTACGCATACAAAAATTGCCCCCTTACTCCCTTTTCATGTTCACTAAATGTAATCAGTAACGATTTTCATTGATTAACAGTGAAATATCACAGGTTAGTAGTGAAATTATTACTGAAGTATATTTTATGATTCGCTGACACCTTCCTAGTATCTTGATATGAAGAATTTCTATATAAAAATATCGGGTTGGCAAAAAATCTTTATTGGTTTTTTGAATAGTTTCTTTTTATATGAATGAAAATAGTTTCTTTGAAATTGGGAAGACAATAAAATACCGGTCCCCAAAAAACCGGTTAGAAGAGATCGAGGCAAAATACCACGACCAATTTAAAACGAAATTGACGTTTTTTCAACACACATCATCATTGTGTAGCTTCTTCAGTTTAACGTCAAAATAATTTTGTATGCAAGTACAAAATTTAAAAAAATAAATATTTATGAAATTATAAAGGGGCAAATCAATAAGATGTTTAGAAATAGCCCTTAATTGTATACACCAAATATAATATATTTAGGATAAGAGATTGAATCTAAAAATTGTCTTAATATTGGGATTATTGATGTAGTATTTCAGTAATACACTCCCTGAAAAAAGATGGAGTACAGCATGATATTAAGATATGTGGATTGAGATACTGACTAGTTTTCGAGATATCGGTCGTTTATAAGTAAGTTAGTATGTAAGTAAGCAAGTAAGGTTTATTTGTGTAAAATAAAGATATGTTACACTCTTATGCAAAATATTGCGTTTTATGCATTTTCACCATTAATGGTATTAGAGTACAGCTATTACAAAATATAGGGCATTATTTCTCCAGTCTACTGGTGATTTATGGGAAAGAATGTTATCATGTAGATAAATATTCGCCAATGGGGAGGGGGTGAAGGTTTTGGGATTTTCGTGAATATCGTCTATTTTAGCGAATTTCAACTCTTCTAACGGCAATAGTCTGTTTTAGCGATTCGTTATTCCTTCAACAATAAGAGGAAAATGTTGTCTACCACAAATACGATCAATTTTTCACGTGCTTTTCATTGGTCGTAACCAATCTTTGAAAAAATGAACATTAAACCTTCAAAAATAAAGGTCAAAAATTAATTTGACTTTTTTATAGAAGAACACTTTTTTGGAAATTTGTTTAAGCTATGGAGCTTTGGTTTTTTTCTTAACAAAAATATGATACAGTTCAACATAATATAGAAAATTTCGCGTTTTGGACAACAGACTTTATTCGAGTGCCAAGACACGTGATGAGAATGCATTTGTTAAAGCGGAAGGAGCTTTAACAAAAGGAAACTCACAATCACCAAATTACAGTTTTCGATGGCTAAAATTCAAATTTAGAAATATTCCTACATAAATATGGGGAAAATACATATAACGAGTGCGTAGCGCGAGGTAAATATATTATCGAGCGCGAGATTCAACAGACACGCGCCGTAGGCGCGCTCATACTTACGAGCGAAGCGAGCCGCGCACGTAGCGCGTATGTAACGCGCAGTGAGAATGTGGCCGCGCAGTGGGCAGATTTTCTTACATTATTTCATAAGATTTGAGGTTAATCAGCGAGATTTTATTCTTTATTTACAAGAATAGGCGATGAGTGGTTTTTGAGAATATATAATCTGTTTTGGAAATTGGTAACTCTTCTAATGGCGATAAAAAAATGTTGCGTAGTATAGTTTCGATAGGTTTCTCCACGTCCTTTCCATTGATCATAAGCAGATTTTCGAAAAACAAATATTTGTCCTTCAGAAATGAAGGTTATGAATAAATTTGACTTTTTTCGTGAAAGAACACATTCTTTTGGATATTTTTTTGAGCTAGAAAGAAAGCTTGGTTTTTTTCCTTTGAGAACCTTGATATTGAAAAGTAAAGATTAATTTTTCATTAGGAATTTTTATGAAATATTATTTGAGTGCATTAGTAGTGTAATAAAATACATCATTTAAACGATTTGTGTCGTGTGAACATAAAATGTTCCACATCTTTTCTGATTCGTCTTGGTTGTAACATATATAGTTCATTAAAAATCTTCCGGTTGCTAGCTGGTAAATAGAACATTTCATCAGGAAGGGTTTGGGGGTTTCTTGAATGTTTCTATTACAGATTATTGCATATCTCATTCGTATAAGTTAAGGAGTAGAAAGGTAGAGGGAGTTCCAGACCACTTGTTTTTGTACGAATAGTGAATATGCGGCTCAAGCGCATAAAGCTGTGAGCTTCGTGTCGCTTCTTGTGATGACTAACGTATCGGAGTGTCAGAGTATTCGACTATTAATATCGATACAGAAAATCAACTCCTGGATCCGAAAATTATACTTTTCTGCTCAAAAATATGAAATAGGATAAGATATTTGACATCACAATATCACGCGATCAATACCTGCTTTCGCCGGATTTATATTTTTTCATCCCAAGATAATAGAATTTATATATTGAATGCTTATCGCAATGGTGTCATATTACATTGAAAATGAGCAACATCTGTTTCCGTCTCAATGACTCATAGCAACCCATTATGAGCGCTGACAACTTGTGCTGGATGTGTCATATTTCATTAAATGTTAAATAACGTTTCGTAAACGAAATTCCATTCTGATGACGTCATGATAATTGAAAGAACTTTCTCCCCACTAAGGAGTCAGTTGTTTCATGAGGTTTTTTCTAACGAGTGCGAGATTCGCTGCACCGTAAAATTTATTATTAAATTTGTTGCTACCGCTAGGCGCGGTAGGCGCGCCCGCATCTTGTGTGGTAAATTTCAGACTTCTTAGTAAAGACCAACTTCCCTCCCTCGTCAAAAATTTACTACATATTTCTAATTGCTGTGCTTGCGCCACTTCAGCAAGATTACTTTCGAAAGATAATTTGATTAAGTTCTCACACTATAGGAATAGAAAAAATTATAAATGTCAAGGAAAAAAAATGTAAGTAAATTAAGAGATATGAGCTGAGTATGTGTTTTGCCAAAGAGACCATTTTTCAAAAAATAACTTCTGTGATTTATTTAAAAAGTCCTACTTGATTTTTACAGAACTTAACGCAATGTTGGCAAAAAATACGAGAGATTCAAACCGAGTATATATTTTGTCAAACAGACCATTTTTTCAAAAAGATTCTTCGCGTGATTTATTTAACGAACGTCTTGATTCATTTCCACAAAACTTATTGAAATCCTGGAAAAAATTCAATATTTTGAAAACTTTTATTCCCCTTTAGGTCAGCGCCTCATTCATTTTTTTGAAATGTATAATTTTTTCTATTTCTAGTTTGAAAATTGAGTTACTTTTTTTTAGTCCTTTTTTATAGAAATAGCATTAAAAGGGTCAAGACTGAGGAACAGAATTCTTGTATGCAACCAGGGACCTGTGACAACGATGAACTGTTTGCATTGACGTCTCGCGCCTACCCTACTCCTTGGCTGTGGCTTGGGCTCTGTGCCTTGTCTGTACGGGAGGGTTTATTTGTTTACTTGAGCTCATGAGTGGAGGATAAGAGGGAGAGACATAACAGATGGAATTTCTGGGAAGTGTATACAACTGTCCTGTCGTGCAAAACAAGAAAACTCGTAATCTACATTTGGGATTTGGCAGCTGACTCGCAATTGTCTCTAATACATTGTAGTGGAAAACAAATGTCTTCCAGGTGTCAAATCCCAAATGTAAGTTACGGGTTTCCTTGTTTTGCACGGTAGTGTAGGGTTGATGGAAGTTTGGAAAATCTGAATGATGCAATATTCTGAAGGTGTACTCACGGCTTCGCAGAGGCTTGTAACTAATGCTGAAAGGAATAATTAAAATCTATGATTCTACTTTAATGACTTCAATTAGGAAATAAATTTTGAAGTTGATTGTTAAGCTTATTCTCTAATAGAAGTGGATGATAAATAAGAAAAATTAGGATTATGTTTGAACCTATTACAATAGATCAATTCATCAAATTAAAAAAGAACATCTTACTACAGCCAATAAAACCGGTTTATGATAAATTGAAAAAATTAAAAAATAACTTATAGCCAAAAGATACATATACTTAGATTTGAAGATTATTAAGATGATGTAGTTTGAAGGTATTCGTTTACCGCAGTTATCCTTATGCAGCGGCCAAGAGTGTTAACGGTGACATTAGTCGCCTCTGGATGCTTTTTTAGAGCAACCTTGCGTGCACATTGCCTGTTACCGATATCACAATAGGATGAATAAATGCATGTTTCACATTCCTCCATATTGTCTTTAATTCATGTTTCAGCTCGCTATACTTATGGATCTTGGTTGTATAAGTTGCCTGCAAGTTCCGGTTAAGTGGACAAGCCATGTCGATGATATAGACTTCTCCACCTTTTTTCTCACGCACGACAGTGTCGGGTCGATTGGCTCGAATAGAATGATCCGTCTGTGTAGTAACATTCCAGTACAAGATATAGTCTCCATTTTCTAAAACAGGCACTGGAATGTATCTATAGAATGGCATCCATTCTGTTAAGAGTCCCAGGTTTAGGGCAAGTTGTTGATGTGTAGTGCCCGCTACATCATTATGTCTGTACGTATACTCTCTCTGAGCCATCACGCGACAACCATCAATAATTTGCTTGACGGATTCGTCGGTATCTCCATACAGTCGGCACCTATCAACCACGCCTCGAGATAACACATGTTTGCGATAGTTTCTAGTGCTGACAACCCTGCCCTGAATCGCTATCACGAATCCCTCCGTTTCCAGGAACAGGACGCCCTTTGTCAGCCAAATATTGGATGCCTCTTTGTCCACTTCATGTTCACCTAACGTTTTGGGGTGCCCGCCGTGGATAACTTTTTGCCTACATTGCGTTTCTAAATCCTCTACGGTTTCTATCCTGATATTTAAGGCTTTCTCTATGGATATGTTCAACGGCGTGTAATCAAGATCTTCTTCACAGATGATGTTGAAAGCGCAACATCTCGCTTGCTTTTGAAATAGTCTCGCAACCGTATAACTTGTGATGTACACAGTTTCTTGACATCTACAATGTCTCGACCCCCTTTATGATGTGGAAGAACTACCTTTTTAATTACCGGATTACTGTGGTGCATTCAGTGCTTAGACATTTCAACGCGGATGGTTCTGTTTATTCTTTCAAGGTCGGTGTTCGACCATTTTATGAGCCCAAAAGAGTACATCAGGATAGGGATAGCATGGGTGTTAATAGCCCTGATTTTATTGGCCGAATTGAGAGAACTCTCCAGGACCAATCTGAGTCCTGTAGTGAAGGCAGACATTAGGCTTTTCTTAACTATCGTATGCTGAATACCCTTCGATTCAAGAATACCCAGATATTTATATAACTCACCCTCAACCATTGCCTCGATGTGATCAGTTGATAACCATCCTCGTTATCATGTACTCTGAAGCCAAGATTCATACTATTCAGTGTTTTGCTCAATAGATTTATCGCTAAACAGAAGCATAATGCACTAAAGGAGCCTCCTTGAAAGATACTCGTCGTAATACGAATTAATCTAGTTATCCTTGGTTGCCCAAGATCAAAATAACTAATTTTTGTTCCCCGAAGCATCATCGCACGACGTAAGAAGTCGAAGATACGTGGGCAGATCTCGTAAACTTCTGAAACTTCAAGCGAACAGTCATGTGGTACCGAAGGGAACGCTTGCTTGTAGTCAATATAAGCCATGTGCAATTTTCTTTGATGTTTTCTAGCTTGCGTCATGGCCACAGCGTCTATGGTGACTAGATCTTTACTGCCCCGCGAGTTTTTGCTACATCCTCTTTGTTCTTCTGTTAGGATGTTATTCTCGTCGCAATGAGAGTAAACCTTATTTGCAATTACAGCTGTAAGGCTCTTGCAAATCATTAGGACACAGGTTATTCGTCGAAATTCAGATGGGTTTTGAGCGTCTGGTTGTTTGGACAGCATATGTGATGTGGAACGAGAGAATCGGGCTAGCGACACAAAACTATTTTTTCGGGGAGAGCCATTTAAAGTGAAAGGACGAGGAAACAAGTGGCAAGGGACACGCCTACCACTACACATTACACTACATTCGCAACTTGAATCCAGGAATAAACGAATGCAAAGAACGTAAAGTGTATATTGAGAACTTTTCCTATATTTAGTACACGCAGAGCCGAAGTCGTCCGATCACACGGACATAGCGCTTGAAGCTGAAGTAGTGTGAGTCCCGAGCAATATGCACTCCTATCTTGAGGCTTTGATACAGACTTACTGATTAAAGATAGAATTTTTTGCATAACGACAATCGATCAGACATATCTTCTTCTATAAGAATCGATGAAAACCCGAAAATCGATTTTTGTGTCGTTAGCCCGATTCTCTCGTTCCACA
>JAUMHM010006733.1:0-17942 GCA_032362435.1 Melikaiella ostensackeni
ATTCCTCCCTGTACAGTAAAATTAATTATAGTTATTAATATTGTTCCATTGTATATTATACATTTTATCGGAAAGGTGCATAGAAGTACAACGCATCAAATTGGAAAATAATCAAACTTGCCATTGCGGTGGAGATTGGGAATTCTTTCAAAAATATGTACATAAATTTTAAACATTTTTTGGAAGCACGTATAATGAAGTAATGCGAAAAATAATAAAAACATCTCTCAAACTTTTCAAAAATGCTAGATGCCTCAAAAAAAATTTTATTACGAACAATCTAAGAAATATATTTTTGATAATTGAAAAACTGAACAAACCTAAATTTGAAATGTTGAAAAGTGACGCAGAAAGAAGGGTGAAGCCTTAAAATGATACAATTATATGTTTAAGCTCTGAGAGAGAACAATTTCAATCTGGAATTTTATATAGGTATATAGTGTTATTGTGTCCTGAATTTTATCAAAAGATGCATAAAGCTTCAGAGCATCAATTTCAAAAATTATCGAACTCACAAGATTGGTAGCTAATTGGAATTTTTTCAAAAATAAGTTTAGAAATCTTGTATATTTTTCAAAACCTAATATAGCCAAAATATGTGAAAATGATAAAAAAAATTCCGCAACTTTTTAAAAATTCTGGATGGCTTCAAACAACATTTTTATAGAACCTGTTCATTTTTCACGGGTATAAAATTTTATTGTATGATAACAATTTTGTCGGAAAGATGCGGTCGACTGTAAAGCATTAATTTGAAAGAATATAAAATTCATGACTTCGGTGGAGATTGGGAATTTTCGGAATACAAGTTAATAAATTTTATGTATTTTTTTAAACCCTCGCAGAATAAAATGATGTAAAATAATAAGAATATCATTCAAAGTTTTCAATATATCTGGAAGAGTTTGAAAAACATTACTTATCACGCGTACGCTTTTTATAGGTATAAACTATTATTCAATTGTAAACTTGATCGGAAACATGCAGAGAACTCTAACACGTCAATTTGACCAATTATCCAACTCACGTCTGCGGTGGAGATTAGAAATTTTACAAAACACAATTTCATAAATATTGTATATTTTTTAAAACATGGTATAATGAAATAATGTGAGAATAATAAATCATTGCTCAAACTTTTTAATAAATCTGAAAGAGTTTGAGAAACGTCTTCTATTAAGCGTACATTTTTTGTAGGTATATAGTTTTACTAAATTGTAAATTTGATCAGAAAGATGCTCCGAAGACCAACGCTTCAATTTGGAAAATTCTCAAGCACATTATTTTAGCAAAGCTGGCGAATTTTGTAAAAAACACGTTAATAAATTTTGTATATTTTATAGGCTTTTCAAATTAGGCAGTTTTGAATAAAAGTAATGAAAAAGTCAACTGGTTCTAACTGGAACTGCAGAAAATATGACAATGAAATGAAAACCGCGAGAAATGGAGCTATTCTTGAATATTAAGAGTTCTTAAATTTAAAATTTTGAAAAATCTTTAGCTGATGAAAATGAGTTTTCCGATCAAATTTACAATTTAATAAAAGTATATACCTCTAAAAAATGTACGCATTCTAGAAAGTGTTTCCCAAACACTTCCAGATTCATTAAATAGTTTGAGTAATGTTTTTGTTATTTTCGAATGATTTCCTTATATAAAGTTTTGAACAATATACAAAATCTATAAACATGCTTTTCTGAAAATTTCCCAATCTCTACCGAAGTCGTCAATTTCATAATTTTTTTAAGTGATGCGTTGGAGTACTATGCACCGTTTCGATAAAATTTACGATACAATAAAACTATATGCCTTCAAAGAATGTACGCGTGATGAAAATTGTTTTTCAAACTCTTCCAGAATTATTCAAAAGTTTGAGTAATGTTTTTATTATTTTCACATTATTTCGCTTTACAAGGTTTTAAAAAATATACGGAATCTATGAACTTGTGTTTTAAAAAATTTCCAATCCCTACCACTGTCACGAGTTTGATAGTTTTTCCAATTGAAGCATTGGTTATCTGTGCGTGCTTCCAATCAAATATACAGTTCATTAAATGTAGAAATCTTAAAAAAATCTACGCGTTCCAAGGAATGTTTCGCAAACTCTTACAGATTTACCAAAAGGTGTGAGTAATGTAACGAGGTTTTGAAGGATATGCAAAAATTATGAACTTGTTTTTCTTTAAATTTTTTAATCCCCACCGCAGTCATGAGTTTCACGTTTTTTTTTAATTGAAGCGTTGGACTTCTATACATCTTTCCGATCAACTTTACAGTTCTTCAAAAGTATTTACCTCTAAAAATGTACGCGTCACAAAAAATATTTTTCAAACTCTTTCAGATTTACCAAAAAGTTCAGTTGATGTTTTCATTATTTTTACATTATTTTGTTATGAGATTTTCTTTAAAATATATAAAATTTGTAAACCTGTTCTTCAAAAATTCCCAATATCTACGGAAGTCGTGAGTTTGATAATTTTTCAAATTGAAGGGATAGACTTATATCCGTCCTTCCGATCGAATTTGAAATACAATAAAGGTATAGACCCTAAAAAAATGTACGCGTGATAAAAATCTTTTTCAAACTCATTTTTATCAGTTCAAGATTTTTGACATTTTCAAATTTTGTAACTCTTAATATTCGAGAAGGGCTACCTCCAGTTTTAAAGGTTTTTTATGTTATTGTTAAATTTTGCACTCCCAGTTAGAACTAGTTGACTTTTTTATTACTTTCATCTCAGACTGCCTAATTTTAAAAGCCTATAAAGTATACAAAATTTATCAACTTTTTTTTTTACTTAAGTCCCCAGCTATACCAAAATAATGTGCTTGATGATTTTCCAAATTGAAGCGTTGGACTTCTATGCATCTTTCTGATAAAATGTATAGTATACAATATAAGAGTATACCTCAAAAAAAATACCCGTAATAAAGAATGTTTTTCCAACTCTTCCAGCATTTGGGAAAAAATTCAGTATCTTTCTATTATTTTTACAATATTTTGTTACTAGCGGTTTTAAAAATATACAAAATGTATAAAATGAACTTTGCGAAAATTCCCGACAACTACAGAAGTCGTGAGTTCGAAAATTTTTAAATTTTTATTTTGTTCTTCAATGCATCTTTCCGATAATATGTATGGTATACAATGAAAGTATATACCTCTAAAAAATGCACGTGTGATAAAAATGGTTCAAGTAATGTTTTTATTATTTTCACATTATTTCGTTACTCACATTTTACAAAATATACAAAATCTATAAACGTGTTTTCTGCGAAATTCTATGCTTGATAATTTTACAAATTGAAGTGTTTGACTTCTATGCATCTTTCTGACCGAATTTACACTTCAATAAAAGTATATATCTGTAGAAAGTTTACGCTTTATGAAAAATGTTTCTAAAACTCTTCCAAATTGATTGAAAAGTTTGAGTATTTGTTTAATTATTATCGCATTATTTCATTATACGAGGTTTTGAAAAATATACAAAATTTATGACTTGTGTTTAAAAAAATTGCCAATCTCTACCAAAGTCATGAGTTTGATAATTTTTGAAATAATTTTCGCATATTGCTCAAAACCTTGTACAACGAAGCAATGTGAAAATAATAAAAACATTACTCAGACTTCTTGGTCAATCTGTAAGAGTTTGCGAAACATTGTCTGGAACACGTACATTTTTTTAAAATATGTACATTTATTGAATTGTAAATATGATTGGAAACATGCATAGATAACCAATGCTTCAATTTCAAAAACTATCAGACTTATGACAGCGGTAGGGATTGGGAATTTTCCAACACATAAGTTCATAAATTTCGTATATTTTTAAAAATCTCGTATAGTGAAATAATGAGGAAATAATGAAACCATTACTCAAATTTCTTAAAAATTCTGGAAGAGTTTCAAAAACAATTTTCATCACGCCTACATTTATTGAAGGCACATAATTTTATTGTATCGTAAATTTTATCGGAAAGGTACATAGTTATCCAACGCATCAATTTGAAAAATTATGAAACTCACGACTTCGGTAGAGTTTGAGAAATTTTTAAAAAACGCGTTCATAGATTTTGTATATTGTTTAAAACCTCATTAAACCAAAGTATTTGAAAATAACAAAAACATTGCTCAAACTTTATAATGAATATGGAAAAGTTTGGGAAACATTTTTTTAAATGCGTACATTTTTTAGAGGTATAAAATCTTATTAAATTGTAAACTTGATCGGAAAGGTACTTAGAATTCCAACGCTTTTATTTGAAGAATTATCAAACTCATGACTGCGGTAGAGATTCGGAATTTTTTTAAAGATAAGTTCATAAATTTGGTATATTTTTTGAAACCTCGTATAACGAAATAGTGCGAGAATAATGAAACCATTACTCAAACCATTTAATAAATTTGGATAAGTTTGAGAATCATTTTTCATTAAGCGTATATTTTCCATGGTTATATACTTTTATTAAATTATAGATTTGATCAAAAAGATGCATAGAAGTCTAACGCTCCAATTTGAAAAATTATCAAGTACATAACGAAATAATGTGAAAATAATAAAAACATTACTTAAACTTTTCAAAAGAGTTTACAAAACATTTTTGCAACGCCTATATTTTTTGTAGGTATATACTTCCACTGAATCCTAAATTTTATCGAAAGATGCATAAAACTTTAAAGCATCAATTTTGGAAACTATTAAACGCACAAAGTCGGTGGATATTTGCGATTTTTTCAAAAAAAAAGTTTAGAAATTTTTCACTTTTTTAATAACCTGATGTAACGAAATAATATGAGAATAATAAAAACATTACTGCAACTTTTTGAAAATTCTGCAAGGGTTTGAACAGTATTTTTCAGAACCTGTACGTTTTTTTAATGGTATAGAGTTTTATTGGAAGATACAAATTGTGTCGGAAAGATGCATTCAACTCCAAAGCGTTCATTAAAAAAAAATCAATTTCGCATCTTCGGTAGAGATTGAGAATTTAAAAAAAACAAGTTAATGAATTTTATATATTTTTTAATAACTTGTAGAATGAAATAATGTGACAGTAATAAAAAGATTACTCAAACTTGTTAATAAATCTGAAACAGTCTGAAAAACATTTTTCATTCTGCTAAAATTTTGTATGGGTAGAAACTTTCATCAATCTGTAAATTTGACCGAAAAAATGCATAGGAGTGCATCGCTCTAATTTGAAAAATCATCAAATTCAGGACTGCTGTGGAGATTGGAAATTTTTGTAACCCAAGTTTATAAATTTTTTATGTATTTCAAAACCTCGTATAACGAAATAATGTAAAAATAATAAAAATATCACTCAAACTTTTTAATAATTTTCGAAGAGTTTAAGGAACATTTTTTATCACGTATACATTTTTAAGAGGTATATAGTTTTATTGTATCGTAAATTTCATCAGAGAGATGCATTCCCCTCCAAAACATTAATTCAAAAAAATATGAGATTCACGACCGCGGTAGAGATTCAGAATTTTCAAAAACAGAATTTCATATATTCTGTATATTTTTTAAAGCGTCGTATAACGAAATAATCTCAAATTAATAAAAACATTACTCAGACTTTTTAATAATACTGGAAGAGCTTGAAAAACATTTTTTATAGCGCTTACATTTTTGCCGGTAAATAGTTTTATTGTATCCTAAATTTTATCGAAAAGGTGCATAGAACTAAAACGTCGTATAACGAAATAATGTGAAAATAATAAAAACGTCACTCAAACTTTTCAAAAAAGATGGAAGACTTTGAGAAAAAAAATATTACGCGTTATTTAAAGAATAAATTTTTACAAATCGGAGAACTGAACAATCCTCAATTTGAAATGTTAAAAGGTGAAACAGAAAAAATTTTGAAGCCTAAAAGTGATACAACTGTATGTTTCAGCTTTAAGAGAGGAACAATTTCAATTTGGAAGCGATTAATATTCATGCTGAAGAAATACAAATTTCGTTCCTCAGAATGAATAGAAAAAAAATGTAAGCCTTTATATTAAATAAGTATTAATCATAATTTCATACTCGTAGTCTTTCAAAATTAGGCAGTTTCAGGTAAAATTAACGAAAAAGTCAACTAGTACTAACTGAAAGTGTGCAAAATTTAACAATAAAATAAAAACCATGAAAACTGGAACTCTTTTCGAATATTAAGAGTTACAAAATTTAAAAACGTAAAAAATCTCTAGCTGATGAAAATGAGTTAAAAAACATTTTTTATTATGCGTAAATTTTTTAAGGGTGTATACTTTTATTGTATTCTAAATTCGATCGGAAGAATGCATATGAGTCTATCCCTTCAATTTGAAAAATTATTTAACTCACGACTTCCGTAGATATTGTGAATTTGTAAAAAACAAGTTTACAAGTTTTATATATTTTCAAACAAATTTTATAAGAGGATAGTTAAAAAAATATTCAGAACATTAATGTTAAGCTCACGACTGCGGTAGGGATAAAAAAATTTTTTCAAAAACAAGTTCATATATTTTGCGTATTGTTTAAAACCTCGTAAAACGAAACAGCAGTAGGGACTGGGAATTTCTTAATACGCAAGTTCATAAATTTTGTATATTTCTTAGAATCTCGTACAGTGTACATTTTTCAGAGGTAAATACTTTTTTTGAATCGTAAATCTTATCAGAAAAATGCATAGAAGACCAGCGCTTCAATTTGGAAATTTTTGAAGCTCATGGCTGCGGTAGGGATTGTAAAATTTAAAAAAAACAGTTAAAATATTTCGCATATTTGTCAAAACCTCGTATAACGTAATGCGGTAGAGACTGGGAATTCTCGAAAAGTCTATTTTATAAAATTTGTAAATTTTTCGAAACGGTTTGTAACGAAAAGTTATAAAAATAATGAAAAAATTTTACTCGAATTTACTCGAACACACATAGCCGTGTCCGAATTAAATCGGCTGTATTATATAAAATTTTCAATTTTCTGATTTCTATTATATATTTTTTGTTAATCTACCACGGATTTAAATATTGTTACGAAATTTTCTTAAAATAGAAGGTTTATTTAAGATGATTTTTGCAGTAACGTAATTTTTAGCTAAAATCGTATTTTCAAACATTATTTTTCATTAACCGATGAACATTAATTTAATTCATTAGACCTGGCTCTACTAATAGGGATTACAAAATTTATTGCAAACATAGTTGTAATAGAAACTGTTTAGTCAAATAAATAATGCAATAGGTCATTGTAAATATGCAATAGGATGGTACAAACAATTTTTATTTCAATTTTTTAGGTATTTCCCGATTATTCCATTTAGTTCGAGGCCATTCATGTCGAAAATTTGTATTTCCCAGAGCAATTCTTCGTGGCCTCGCATTATTAAAGGAATAGGCGAAGTTCTGAAAACTGTACCTTTCATTATCTGAGAACTATTCCGAAAAAAACGGAATAAATGTACACTTTTTGAGAAAATTGGGGTAATAATTGTTTCTGTAATTTTGGAATATCATCAATTCGATTATCAAACTTTAGTTGGCAGAAAAATACTTTTTCTTCTCAGTTTAAACCTCTATCTATGAAATAAAGTCTATTCATAAAAAATTCTAATTTCGGACTGTATATTTGTTACGAAAAATAAGTAATAAGTGTTAAACATTTCAAATATTCCGAAGAGTTCCAAAGAATTTCCAGATATTCCAAAAAAGGTTAGGAGATTTGAAAGATTTCATAATTATTTAGACCATTCCCATTGGTTTAAAAAACAGAAAAACTATATTTTAAAGTTCTTGAAATCATGATTTGTTTCTTAAACTATTTGATTTGTTTATTTTGATGATGATATTTTGAAGTATTAATTCGCAAGAAAGGATGCGTTAATCTGCTGGCAAATATTTCTATTTGGTTCATAATTTGATAAGTCTAGAAAAAATCGCGTTTACTATCGATTTAACTTGTTAATAATAAATTATGATTGAAGTTTTTCAAACACGTTTATGAGTGGAAACTTAAAATTTTTTGAATGCGAAAACAGGAAAAATTTTTAAATAATAAAAAGTCCAAATGCTCTCAAGAGATTGCAAAAGACGTGATAAATATAGTATTTAAAAAAATGATGGTAATATTTGTTTTTGTACTTTTTGAATATCATCAATTCGATCGTCAAACTTTAGTTAGCGAAAAATACTTTCTCTTCTTAGTCTCAACTTCTATCCATAAAATAAAGTTATTTTTTTTTAAATTCAAATTTCGAACTGCGAATTTATTTCGAAAGAAAAGTGAAAAGTGTTAAACATGGAGACCATTTTACAGTTTACAAATACTGTCAAATATTTCTCTTATAAAATACAATTTTGAAAATCTTTAAGATTTTATTTTTATAATCTCAAATATATATATAGAATTATCTTTTCTTTTCATATATAAACAGGACATTGTAAATTGATATCACTATAACATGAATAATCAGTTGTTTCAAATTTCGTTTTGTTCGATCGATATCACGCGTTCATTATATCATTAAATATTGAAAAATTAACTTAAATGGATCGATAACTTCATTTGACTTCCTCCTTAGATATACCCTGAAAAGTCCTCCCCTATAAAGTAAAATTAATTATAATTATAATTATTTAAGAGTACGCACCTTTATGATTTTTTGGTTTCCTTTTGAGAGCAATTTCGTTTCGTTGGAACAGTAACTGAAAAGAAAGTGTCACAATACGTGTTTTGCTTTATTTATATAGAGCAAAAATTATAAAAAGAGTATTAAAAACTTTTTTATAACGCCGAAAGAGATTATGGAACAGTTTTTACCACGCCTAGATTTTTTAGCGGCATAAAGTTTCATTGTCTCGTGAATTTTGTCGGAAAAATGCATAGAATTCCAAAGCGTCAGTTTAAAAAATAATCAAACACACGACTTCTGTAGAGATTGCACATTTTCTGAAAAACAAGCTCATAACTTTTGTTTATTTTTTTAAACCTCGTATAACGCAATAATGTGAAATGAATAAAAACAAAACTCAAATTTCTCAAAAATTCTTGAAGAGTTCAAAAAACATTCTTTAGAACGCGTACATTTTTTAGATGAGGTATATAGTTTTATTATATAACACAAATTCTTACCGTTAAGAAACATACAAATCCAAAGCATAAATTAGAAAAATTATCAAACTCACGACTTTGGTAGAGATGGGAAGTTTTGTGAAAAACAATTCTATAATTCCTATATATTTTCTACAAACTCGTATATCAAAATAGTATAAAAATAATTAAAACATTTCTCCATTTTTTAAATTATTCTGGAAGAGATTCAGAAGCATTTTTTAGAACGTGTACCTTTTCTAGAGGTATATAGTCTAATTGTATCGTAAATTTTATCGGAAAGGTGCACAGAACTCCGACGCATCAATTTGAATATTGATCAAACTCACGACTCCGGCAGCGGTTGGGAATTTTTAAAAAACAAGTTCATAAATTTTATATAATTTTCAAAAGCTCGTATATCAAAATAGTGTAAACATAATTAAAACATAATTTAATTTTTTCGATTAATCTGGATAAATTCAAGAAGCATCTGTTAGAACGTGTACATTTTCCAGAGGTATATAGTTTTATTGTATCGTAAATTTCATAGGAAAGATGCATAGAACGCCAACGCATCAATTTGAAAAATGATCAAACTCGCGACTTCGGTAAAGATTGGATTTTTTTCTTAAAAACGTGGTCACGAATCTTTTCTTTTTTACCTCGTATAACGATATAATGTGAGAATTATAGACGCAAGAACCTCAACGCAATAATTTGAAAAACTATCAAACTCTCGACTTAGGTAGAGATTGGGAATTCTTCAGAAAATATGTTTCTGAATTTTTTATGTTTTTTAATACCTCGTACAATGAAATAATGTGAAAATAATAAAAACATCACTCAAACTTTCCAAAAATGCTGGAAGACTTTGAAAAAAATTTTATTACGAATAATCTGAAAATCAGATTTTCGATAATTGAAAAACTGAACAAATCTAAATTTGAAATGTTAAAAAGTGACGCAGAAAAAATGGTGAAGCCTCAGAATGATACAATTTCATGTTTTAGCTTTTATAGAGAACAATTTCAATCTGGGAGCAATCAATTTAATACTGAAAAAATATAAATTGTGTGCCTTAGAAGGAAAAGAAAAATTATAAAGTCCGAAAAGTGAATAATTATTGATTGTAGCTTTACAATCTTTTCAAATTGGAAAGTTTCAAATAAAAGTGATGGGGAAGTCGATAAATTCTAACTGGTACCGCACAAGTTTGACAATAAAATAAAAACCATGAAATTTTGAGAACTTCTCGAATATTAAGAGTTATAAAATACAAAAAAATAAATTATCTCTAACCGCTAAAAATGAAACACTTGCAAGTCTAAAGCATTTCTAATTTATCAAATCCAAATTTTTAGTAATTGCGATTTCGCAATTTCAGCATGAAGATTAAACAAAAGAATTTGAATCTGAAATCGTCCGACATGCAACAATACGTTTTGAAAATTTATTTTAAAAAATGCATATATAAAGAAAATCTCCTAAAAATTCAAAAATTGAAACTTGAGACTTTCATAGCGAAAAGTACCAATATTGAAGGGTTCAATATAGATTTTTCTTCAATGGCCACGATTTTTTATGGAAGCATTACAAATTTTATCACTTCCAACTGAAACACAAAAATTTCAAGATTATTCAAACTCAAACTTATTTACAAAAAAGGAGGCGTTAATCCGCAGAAAAAGATTTCGATTATGTTCAGAATTTAACAAATCCGAGAATAAATAGCGTTTATTATCATTTTAACTTGTCAGTAATAGTAGATTATATTTGAAGCTGGTTAAACACGTTCATAAGTAGAAACTTACAATTTCATGAACGTGAAAATAGGAAAGATTTCAAAATAATAAAAATTAGAAATTATTTCAAATGACTTCGAGAGATTTCAAAAGATTTCCAAGGACATCTGGAGATTTCAAGAGATTTGAAGAGTTTTTCAGACATTTCAAAATTGTGGAAAAGATTTCAAGAGATTTCACAAAGCGTCTGAATATTCCAGGAAGGAAAGTTTAGCATATTTTCAAAGTAACCAACCGCTCTAGACTTTTTTATAATTTTCATCTTAAACAGCAGATATTGAAGGGACAAAAATAAAAAACGGGACTTTTCGGGCAAAAGGGAACAGGCTGTTAGGTAGGGTCCCCTGAAAAATCTCTATATTTATTTTTATATCATGCAACCCCCAGACTTGATTTATTTGGTGAAAAATATGTGTATATTTTTGTTCTATCAAAAAATAAAATCGAAACCGTGGTCCTGGATCCTTCAACAGTCCAAAAATGATTACAACTAATAGTTAATGTTCATTTCCGTAAAAATAATAAGTGTTCTGCTGGCAATACAACTGATTGTACCAAACGACAACAAAAAAAACTTGACCTAATCACAACAAAAATATTACCCCTGAGCCTGAAAAATAACCCTTTTTTGTAGTTGAAATATGAAATTGAGCATTTGAAAAACTTTTCATGCAATTCTTTAGATATTTTAGTACTTAAATATGTTGGTATGATATAGGAAAGTGGAAATACGATATTCTAAAATTCATACCCGAAAAAGCGCAGTTTTTCACAACTAACAAAATTTCGAAATTTTACAAATTATCATACTACTATGGTAGAGGTTACGAATTTTTTAGAAACAAGTTCATAAATCTTGTATACCTTTGAAACATTTTGTAGCGAGTAATGTGAAAACATATAAAAAATCACCGAAACTTCTTAGCTACGCTGGGATAATTGGAGAAATACTTTTTGTAACCATACATTTTTTGGAGGTACGTTGTTTCATTCTATACTGAATTTTAAGGAAAAGATGCAGAAAATATCATCGCAGCAATTCTAAAAATTATCATGCACTACGCTAGAGATTTGGAGTTTTCGGAGACAAGTTCATATGTTTTTATACCTTAAACACCTCTTGTGTCGAATAATATAAACATAATAAAAAAGTTACTTACATTTTTTATTTACACTGAATGAGATTAGGAATTATTATTTTAGAAAGCAATGATTTTCAATATCTTGAATAATTTTTAAATTTTACCATTCATTTCATCTCGGAATTTTTATTTTTACACTAAATACGTGAAATTTTGAGAAATATTTAAGATATCGACAATTATTGCAATGTGTATCAAGAATCGCGCTCAAACTTATTTTTCAATGGTTGGTTAGTTACTCTTAAATGTTTGACCATGACCAGTCTCAAGCTAAATATTTGATCCGCACATGATCTACCTGGCATAAATCCACATTGAACTTTCCATATCGTTTCCTTACTTAATCCCATGACCTTACCAATAAGTATTCGTTCAACACAAACAAATAGCAGCTAACGCAATTAAGCATTTGAGCAGTGATAGCATCCACACAAGCAGCCTTACAATTCTTTAGTTTCTTGTATGCCGATATGGTGCCGCTGATATCAATTCTTCGTCTGCCATCTACAGCGAGAGTACTTCCTTTCCTTATCTTCGTGACCCATTTCCAAAATAATATCTTACATCCTTCAGAATCATTCTTTTATCTTCTTCCGCTTTGAATTTGTCCTTGCTTTTTTTGACTAGTATCTTAGCGTTTCTGATTTTGTCCCTATAATCATTTTCTATTCTAGGCATCTCCTCGTTGCGAAGACCTTCAATATTCAACTTTCTCGATTATGCTTGCTTTTCCTCGTTAACAGCGACACGGATTTTATCACTCCACAAAGCATCTCCAGTCTCCCTTCCTACAACGACAGTACCGCACACTTCAGATGCAGTCTTGAAGATGCTATCCTGTATTATCATATAAGTACGCTCCACATTTTTATTGCCAAATTTTGTGTTCCAGTCTTGTTTATGATGACCTAAATATATATTCAGCTTTTGACGATGTTCCATTTGTACTTCTGGTATCTGTAAATTCTCTATTTCAACTCGCGTCTGCTTCGACTTATTATGAATTCTTCTTCTTTTCCATCCTTGACCTAGATTTATTTTTGAGACTGCGAGGAATGATCCGATTTAAAACCTGTCATAACCTTTGTATCTCTTGCTAGACCTCTCAGTCTCTCATCCGCTACAACAAAGTCAATCATACTGTGGCTTTTGCCTCTGGACCAAGTACACATATATGATTTCTGATGGATTATTTTTACACTAAATGCGTGAAATTTCAAAGACTGTACAAGATATCAGAAACTTCTGTAATATACATGGAAAATCTGTAGCTGAATACTTATGTTATTGTTAAAAAATGTTAATCGGTTTGATAGATTATGATGTAGAGGTGAGCACAGGTTGAGATTTGATTGTTTTTATGGTTTTTTGTTTTGTTTTGATCTCACAGTTTCTAAAGCATTACCATCAAGTCACGTGTAAACTTCTTTATAATGATTAGTCAGTCAGCTGCCAAGTTTCATTGAATCCGTTTGAGAATTGCGCCGCCAACCCAAAAAATATAAGAAATACATGATTATTCCAAATAAAAGGCCATCCATACATTATGTTGCACTTTCTTTTTGTAGGGTGTATCCGGGAAAATGTAACGATCTGTTGCAGGGAGGGAGGCTAAGTCGATAACCTTTTGTTATATTTTTAACAAATCAAACCTATTGGGATCTGAAATCTAGATTGCGCTAGTGTCGCGAACTAACGCAAGGAGGTCGAATTTTTAAGATGCATTTTAATTCGTGCATAAAAGTGATTTTACGATTTTTCTGCAGAGTTTAAACCAAATAGTAGATATTAAAAAATAACATCCATCGAAAGAGAAGGATTTCAGATGAAATTCTCATCATATACAGTGAAAACACACGTTTCCCGCTTAAACTATTTTTCCTTCAAAAAAACAATTATTTCACTATATCACGTGAGTTTCAGCACATTATAAGCTTAAATGAACTTTAGTTGCAGTATAAAGCTCAAAATTTGATCTATAATATGCAATTGCATCAAAATAAACATATTTGAGCCTATAATATATTAAAACTTACACGAAATAGTAAAATTATAACTTTTGTACAATCATTTTTGACAGGAAACATGTTTTTTCACTATATATGACGAAAATTCTATTTCAAACACTTTGTGTTCGACAAATATCTATTGTTATTATTCACTTATTGTTTTAAACTGCACAAAATTATCGTGGAATAATTTTTATGCGAAAATTGAAATGCATTTCAAACTGTTATTACCCTGCGCTAGTTCACATTATGTTCGCATTGAAATCATAGATGGCGCCTTACAGTTCTGCAGTTCCCAAAAATCATCTGTCGTGGGCTTTTCGAGGAGTTAAGCAATATCATATTCAATATATTCAATATATTTGATAGATAGATGTTCCTCCTAGATGTTCAATATATATTGAACATCTAGGAGGTTCACTTCATACTCACTGCATGCTTTCACATTGGGCTTCCTAGATCCTTTCTATAGTTATTCCCATGACCTTCTGAATAGGTATTTTGCTAAATACTTTGCCCATAGTACTAAGTAGGCTAATCGCCCTTTAATTAGTACATTCGCCTTCATCACCCTTTCCCCTGTAGATTGGGACAACAATCGCCTTCCTCCAATCATTTGGAACTTCACCATGCACAGCACACATATTCATAAATTCGCTCAGCAACACAAACAAATATCCGCCACCGCTCTTAAGCATTTCAGCGGTGATACCATCCGCGCCAGCAGCCTTACCATTCTTTAGTTTTTCAATCACGGATACAATGTCGTCGATATTGATTCTTCTTCCGCTATCTACAGCGGGATTGTCCATCATATCCTCGCTAATGTGAAAGTTGTTATGCTTCATAGTTTGACCTCCAGTAATAGAAAATAAACTAGTTCTTTTTAACTAGTTACTGTAACTAGTTACTTTTTTTGGTAACAATAGTGGTAGCGAAATTACTTTTGTAAGTAAGTAACGAATTGGTAACTAGTTACATTTTTTTCCAGCAACAGTAACTATAAAAATCGTTACTTCTTTAGTTACTTTCAAAATGTAGTTCACAAGTCTTTTTTGTGACAATCAATTTAATTGCTTTCTCAACTATTTTTTTCATTTTCACTATTCAAACTATAGAGACAGATAACCATAGAGATTTATAGCCCAATATAGGAAAATTGAAATGTTTTTTCCACCCTGGGATTCAAAATTTTCTAAAATCTATAAAAACACTTTGGAAGAAACAAAAAAATAATTCCAGAGTTGAACATTCATTTCTCTTTGGTTGATAATGATTTTTTTCAACCGGAAATTCAACTAATCCAGTTATTTTATTTATTATTTTAATTGAGAATTCATCTTCTTTGGTTAAAAAGTTTATTATTTGGTTGAAAATTTAATGATTTTGTTCAAAATTGAACGATTTCGAAAGAAAATCATTTCATTCGGTTAAAAATTCAACTGTTTTGTTGGAAATTAGCTTTTTTGTTTAATTAAACTATTTTTTACTTTAAATTAAATTTTTTTGTTGAAATATATGAACTATTTCACTTTTAGTTGAGGATTCATCTTTTTCCGCTAAAAATTAATTTTTTCGATTAAAAGTCTAACTATGACATTTTTTGTTGAAAATTGATCTTTTTTAGGTGAATATTCATATATTTTGTTTTAAATTCGTCTTTTTTTGGTTGAAATGTAATCTATTACAATTTTCATTGAGAATTCATTTTTTTGGATAATAATGTTATTATTTGGTTGAAAATCAATTTTTTTGTTAAACTGGCCTTTTTGGCTTGAAATCTTAACAATCGGGTTGATTTTATTTCTCTCTTGACTGAAAATTCAACAATTTCGATGAAATTCTTTTTTTGGTTGAATATAACTGTTTTTGAATTGAAATTAAACTGTTTTTTGATTGAAATATCAACTATTACTATTTTCCCTTTTTTGGTTGAAATTGATCTTTTTTAGCTGAAAACTCATGTATTTTGTTTGAAATTCGTATTTTTTTGACAAAAAATTATGTTCTTGTTTAAAAATGTATCTCTATGGTTTCAAATTTAACTATTTTCTTGAAAATTCGTCTTTTTTGGTTGAAATTTGAAATATTACATTTTTCACTGAAAATTGAACATTTTCGATAGAAAGTTTATAAATTGGTTGAAAATCCACTTTTTTGTTGAAAATTCACCTTTTTGGCTTGAAACTTCAAAAATTTGGTTGATTATTCTTCTGTCTTGATTGAAAATTCAACTATTTTGTAGAAAAATTGTTTTTTGGTTAAATGTAACTGTTTTTGATTGAAAATGAAAATATTTTTTGGTTGAAGTAACAACTATTACATTTTTGTTAAGAATTCATCTTTTTTCGTTCAAAATTATTTTTTTCAGTTGAGAAAAAAATTCATTTATTTCGTTGAATTTATTCTTTTTTGGTGAAAAATTATTTTTTTGATTGAAAATTTATCTCTGTGGTTTCGAATTTACCTATTTTGTTAAAGATTCGTCTTGTTTGGCTGAGTTCAATTCTATTTGATTTGAAATAAAAATCTTTTTTGCTTGAAATTTCAACAATTACCTTTTTCGTTGAGAATTTACCTTTTTTGGTTGAAAGTTGAACTGCTTTGTTGAAAATGTTTTTGTTTTTTTTTTGTTGAAGATTCATCATTGTAGTTGAAAAATCACCTCTTTCGCTGAAAAATTAACTATTTTGCTCACTTTTTTTTTGGTTAAACATTCATTTTTTAAAATGAAAACTTAATCATTCCATTTTTGGTTCGAAATTGATATTTTTTAGTTAAAGATTCAACTATTTGGTTCGATATTTCTCTTTTTCATTTGAAAATTCATGTAGTTTGTTGAAAATATGTCTGTTTTGGTTTGAAACTTATTCTTTTCTGTTGGAAATTCACGTATTTTGTTGAAAATTCAACGTCTTTTAAAACATTTTCAGTTGGTCTTAGAATATTGTGAATATTCTAGAAGTAGAGGTCATAAGTAGGTAAATCTAAAGAAATAGTTTTAGAAAGAAATGATTAATTTTCAACGCAAAAGATATTTATAGCTCAAAATAGGAAAGCTGAAATTAATCTTCCACACTGAAATTCAAAATTTGATTACAATATTTATTATTAATAATAATTATTAATTTATGAGAACGGCGAAGTTCTAAATAATTGGAGAAAGGTGATTATCGTTCCACTCTGAAAGGGAAAGGGTGATAATGGTGACCGTACTAATTAAAAAACGATTAGCCTACTAAGTACCATAGACAAAATATTTACCATAGTACTTATTGGTAAATTTATGAAAATAACTAAAGAAAATATCTGGGAAGTCCACTGTGGATTTATGCCAGAGAGATCATGTTAGGATCAGTTATTTAGCTTGAGACTGATAATGGAAAGAAGCTTGAGAATAAACAAAATAGATGAAATGGTAGATATCAGTAAACTTTCAGAAATCTCGAACGAGTATGGAGTGAATGGTTGGCTTCTAAAAGCAATAAAAGCAATATATAATGGTAGTAAAGCGAGTACACTCAACTCCCCGTTAAAGTCCAGTATCAGGTGCTGCCTGCATTGACCATTATTTAAATTTCTAAAGCCTTACATTAAATCCTTTCTTATTCGAATATAATAATGAAGTAGTGTTTGCTTAGAATTGAGTTTATTTAGTGTTAAATGACATCTTTGCTGGTTTTTTGAAAGACATCGTTTTTTATTGACCCAAAGTAAATACGAGTAAAATTTTAATTTTGATGTTTTTTGAGTTGGCATTAGGGTCTAAAATTTTTTCATATATTCTATTTTATATATATATATATATATACAAAGTATCAAGCTTTTTTTAAAAAATAACAAGCGTTTCGTCCTAGACTGACTCACCGGACTCATCAGTAAGGCAATGTGAATCAGCCCTTGCCCTAGACACTTGAA
>JAUMHM010006750.1:0-17942 GCA_032362435.1 Melikaiella ostensackeni
CAGGTCAAATAAAATTGCTGTTAAACATTTCTTTATAGGACCAATCGTAAATCAAGATAATTTTTTAAATCGTCTTTGTAACTATTTATTTGTATTTATTATACTCTGAGCGCAGAAAATCGAGCGCAAAGCGCGAATATTATGATGACAATGAAAGTAAATGAATTTCTTTTCTCATTTAAAGTCAAAAACAAATTTATAAATTTGTACATGAAGAACATATAACACCGAGCGCGAAGCACGAGATCATGTTTCGGAGCGCGAAGCGCGCGATGAGAATGTGTCCGCGAAGCGGGCAGATTTTTTTGTTGAAAATTCATGTGTTTTGTGAAAAGTTCGTTTCTGGTGACAAATTAATCTTCTTGCTTGAAAATTCATCTCTTTTGATAGAAAATTAATCATCTTGGTTGAAGATTAATATTTTTGGTCGAAGATTCAACTATTTTGTTGAAAATTCTTCTTTTTGGTTTGGAAATTCATCTCTTTTGGTAGAAATTTCATCTTTTTTGGTTAATATAATTTGCTTATAAAAATAACCAATATTGATTTGTTACAAAATTTTTGATAAGTGCCACTAACTATGAAATACAAAGTAGATTTACTGAAAAAAAACAATTTGTGAATCGTAGAAGCACCAACTTTGAAATTTGTTTATACAATTTGTTTACAAAAGATAATTCAAACATTTCATGCATTAACTTCGTATATTAGATGCCACTATACTAATTTTGATGGATTCCGAGTTTATATCGATTGTCTATGGCAAAACTATACAAGATACGAAAAAAATGTTATGAAACAAAATTATTCATCTCAAAAAGATCTATAAATTTGCTTGATACTATTTTTTTGATGAAACGCATAGTTTTTCTTTTAAGAGTGAAAAATGTTATTAAAAATAAAAAATTCCAGTTCCCGGCAAAACTATACGAGATACGAAGAAAATGTTAGAAAGCAAAATTGTTCATCTCAAAAAGATCTGTAAATTTGCTCAATACTATTTTCTTTGACGAGACGCATAGATTTTATTTAATTCGTGAAAAATATTACTAAGAATAAAAAAATCCATTTTCCAGCCAAACTGAGCAAGATTCGAAAAAATGCTACCAAACATAATTATTAATCTCAAAAAGATCTGAAAATATTCCTGACATCATTTTTTGAAACCATTTCTTAATGCAACGCACAGTTTTTGTTTTAATCGTAAACAATAACATTAAAACTGAAAAATTTTAATTTTTGCAAAAACGATAGAAGATACAACAGAACGTTTGTTGAAAAAATTTTAGCGAAAAAAGCTCTACAAATTTCTTATTGACATTTTTCATAAGATGGGTAGTTTTTGTCTTAATTGTGAAAATATGCTATTAAAAAAAAAATTCAAATTCAAATACAAAATACAAAATACAAATACAAATTCAAATACAATAAAAGGTTAAACGACATAATTTTCCACCTAAAACCGAAGTCCCGTCAATTAATTAGACTTCACTTTTATCAAATATAGAAAAAAATACAAAAAAATGCACTAATCTAATTTGTTAAGCGATAAACATAATTATTCAAACAAATTAAGGTACAGATATTTTATTCAAGTACGAAGCGCGAGACACGTGATGAGAATGTATTCTTTAAAGCCGAAGGAGCTTTAACAAAAGAAAATTCACGATCACCAAATTACAGTTGTCAATGGTTTTAGCTTTTAATTCTAAAAGATACAATTAAGAGTATTTCTAAGAAAAAAGATCGGAATCGATTACAAATTCTGGGCTTCATGTTGTTTTGAAATAAATTTTGACGATTCGCCCCACTGTGGGATAGCAAAGTTCACACTCGAAGTCAATACTACGAAATTTTTTATAGTTTATAGTTTGCAATACTTTGTTTTTTATTTTTCGAAAACTTGTTCCCTATAGTCGGCTTTAAAATAAAAGTTTCTTACAAGCTTTCGTTTTCTTCGTTTTAAAATTTTCGCTCTTTCTCGTCATAACTTAGCAAGTTCATCTGGAATGCTTCTGAGTGAAATATTGCTAGTATAATGAATTTTGATTGTAGATAAATAATTATTCTGTTATATTTATTTCATCAGAAACGATTTTTTTATTCTAGAATGGAAGGCTGTATTTCATCTGGGGTTCCCCTACATAAAACATCCTTCATAAAGTTTGCTTTGCCTAAATCCGAATATATTGAGATCCTAAATTCTAACTTCGCTGCACCATCCCTAAATGTAGCGTACATCATCATTTGTGAATAATTTGTGTTTAATACGGGACATTGTTCGCATCCAAGTATATAGACTCTGAATTCCAGTCAATGATTATTGGTAGACTATAGACGATAGTGCAAGATGACTGGAACATGAATTTCATTTCAAGCAGTAATTCACTATCGCACCTGCACGTGCGACGTAAAACCATGAGACACTGCCATCGACAAGTTGAGTGGAATGGAAAATACAGGATCATGCATAAAGCGAACTCACACTTTGTAGTCAAGACTTACCTATGGATACACGCGTATATACACGTATATAACAGGTACATGCATTCTGATAAACGTGTGAGAAAATGCAGGGCGCATGCAAATTAAGTTTGCTTTTTCTGATCTTATCAGCGTCTCCAGTTTTACTCAAATAGAGAATTTGCATGCATTTTTTAAATCGTTTTATCTAAAAGTTTATGACCTAAACATTTGATAAAAGTGTAAATTTTTTGACGTGTAAACATCTTAGACCTATGTATGGAGAGTTAGGCCTGAGCCAGAGCGTTAAGGTGCTTCAAAAGACTCGGCGGTTCTGACCTGGCATTCTACGTTTACACAGAGGAATTGTTTGAAGTAATATTTTTACCATATACTCTAAAAGCACATACAATTTTCTATACAGAGAGCTTTATCGGGAAAATTTTGCTGTTGTGTTCTTTTTTTAATTTCAAGATGAAGCATTTTTTGCGCTGCAAGGACCCCGGAATGGCTTGTCTCTTGTTGCCTCTTTCAGGGGCAAAAAAATGCTCCATCTCCAATTTTTAAAAAAATTACCACAGCGGCATTTACCGGAAAAAGCTCTCTGTATAGAAAATTGTATGTGCTTTCAGAGTATGTGGTAAAAATATTACATCAAAGAATTTCTCAGTGTAGACGTAATTTGACTGGTAAAAACCGCCAAGTCGTTTGAAGTACCTTGAATACTTTTGGTAACGAAAAAATGTAGCGCATTGAGTTCTTTAGTCTTTACACCGGACGCTAGACAAAAGGTTCCTTGAAATCTTTGTAAAATGTTTGAAATCTTCGAAATCTTTTGGAATCTTTGTGAAATTTTTGTAAAATATTTGAAATCTTCGAAATCTTTCTGATATCCTTAACATTTTCGTGAGTTTTTTTTATTTATGTAAGCTTTTAGTTTGAGTTGACGTTCGTTTGGAATCTTTGAAGTACTTTGCAATCTTTTGAAACCTTTTTGAAATCTTTTTAAAATTTTTGCAACCTTTGAAAACACTCTGAAATCTTTGACATTTTTGTAAACTCTGTGAATTCTTTGATTTATGTAAGATTTTAGTTTAATTCAACACCTATCGAAGATGTGTACACATAAACCTGTCTTGGGTCGTAGTTTAGGACGCGTGTATCATTTTTATTTATTTCAAGTACTTATTATCATTCAAAATTGTTTAAAAATGCTGATTCGGAATAATGAATGAGTAGTCACTATGATGACGTCCGTCAATACTGAGATATCAAAACTGCTGCAGCTCAATTTAATCTTTTATTTTATATCAAAATGATTCAATCTAGTGAATAAAAATATCTACTAGCCCAACTTCACGATTCTAGCAACCAACAGTCACGTTATTTTTTTTTTCTGAAAACAGATGGAAAAAATAAATTTATATGGAAACATAAGAAGGTGCTATAAGATGCTATAAGGTGCTATAATTTGCTAAAGCTGAAAGTTTGTCAAAAAGGGCCTGATGGATTTTTTGTTTTTGGTCAGAAAATGTCCGTCGGACTATAGACTACAATAACCAGTCGGAAAGTTCCATGTGCAAGGACCTTGCAATTAAAGTTGGTTCAGACTCGCATTGAAACATTAGTGGAACTTAAGCAACAATGATGATAATGATGATGATGATGTCCTATGATTGACGATGATGCTGCTGACTCATTATTGATAGTACTATTTGAAGATTTTCGGATGGCGCTATAAGTTTATGATCCATGATTGATGATATTATCTGAAGACGATGTTATATGTTGATAATGGAAGTATATGATGATGGTAATCTATGATTGATAATGATATTGGCGGAAGATGATGTTATGTGGATGGTGTCATAAGTTAACGATAATATAATGACGAGATTTGATGAGGGTATTATGCGAAGATGGTGTTATGTGCTGATGATGATGCTGCTGACTTATTATTAGTGATATTTCTGTCTGAAGACTTGTAAATAGTGTTATAAGTTGATGATCTATGATTAATGGTGATATTATCTGAAGATGATGTCACACGTTGATAATGATGATCTACGATTCATGATCATAACGATGGAAAACAACTGTGAAAGTTTTATGTTTTGAAAATGGAAATGAAACTCGATCGAATTGGGTGAAATATAAATGTATTTTGACATTTGATGCATCTATCAAAATGTCAATATTTACTTCTCAGTTATAATTTTGATACTAAATCTGGATCATTTTAATCCATTAAGTATCAGTCTGCTGCAAATCGCTTTGATCCAACTGCTCTCCTGCGGTCCAGAAAACATTTTCTAGAAAACACGTGCTTTGTAAGAGCTAAATTCAACATTTTTGCAGATTTTTGTTCCATAAAATTTTCATGAATACGGGAAATAATTTAGAACTGCTCCGTAGGAGTAAAGATAGTAAAACAAGTTTTTTGTCGCCATCGGATGTTGGGTATGTATCTGGGGCAATCCATATGAATTTATGTTAGAGCACAGATTTGGTTTCGCCAGAGTCGTTTGATAAGTTTGGTAAAAAAGCAAGTAAATTTTTTTTTTAAAAGCTTGCTTTTAGTTCTCAAGATCGTTTCTTTGGAGGGCTACACACTTAGCCTAGCGTGGTTCTAATTTTTTCATTTTTTCAGAAAAGTAAGATTTCTCAAGGTCTGCAAAATACGTATTTACGGTATCGATTACTTCTTCATTGTACGAGAATCTCCTTTCAACGAACTAGGTCATCAAGTTCGCGACAAAAAGAAGTTTCACAGAGCCAAGTCTCGAAAATAGGGTGGATCAGAAATCAATTCGAAGCCCAGTTTGTGTACCTTTGCCATTGCTATTGCGAAGGCGTAAGGCGGTGCGTTGTCGTGATAAAACAGCACTTTTTTGTGCCCCAATCGTGGCCGTTTTTTTTTTAGGCTCGGCTTTCAAATGGTCTAGTAATGGTGCATAGTACGTTCTCTTTATAGTTTTACTCTTCTCCACGTAATCAATGAGGATAATTCTTCGGGAATCGCATAATACTGTGACCATCACCTTTCCAGCTGATAAAACAGTCTTCGCTTTCCTTGGCGCACTTTCATCAGGCAGTCCCCACTGCTTTGACTGCTGATTTGTCTCGGGTGTATAGTGGTGGATCCAGGTTCCGTTCAAACTCACGAATCGGCGCAAAAAGTCCTGCGGATTCGGATTAAACTTCGCCAAACACTGCGCTGAAACGTCTTCGCGGCTGCGCTTTTGATCAGGAGTCAGCAATCGCGGCACCCATCTTGCACACACCTTCTCAACCTCTAGTTTTTCGTGCAAGATGTTACAGACTCGTTCAGTGGAGATGCCTACAGCCTTAGAAATCTCACGCACCTCAATTCGGTGATTTTCCATAACCATATGATGAATATTTTTCACCATATCCGATGTGGTGATCTCAATTGGGCGTCCGGAGCGCCCAATTTAGTTGTGGTTCGGCCACGTTTAAATTCGTTTGTCCAAAAATTAACGGTTTCCAACGAAGGAATGGACTCCCTGTGAACTTCGTCTAACTCGGCTTTGATCTGCACGGCTGTTCAATTTTTTGAATGAAAATGTTTCATCACTGCACGGAACTCTTCTTTCTCTATTTTTTCGAAAACTACTGACAATCTCACTTCAAACTTATACTTAACGCAAACTAAGCGTCGGTTCTAGCTGAATTTTGGTAAAGGCTAAATTGAAGGGTATTATTTCTTGGTCATAAACTACAAACTTCATTTGGGCGCCATCTAGCATAAAATTTACCTTACTTATGAAACGACCCTCGTATTGCTCTTTGTGATAAGTCGTCGGATAGAGTGGAATGCATGAGTGCATAAAATAGAGAAAAAGGAAGAGAAGAAGAAAAGGAAGTATTGCAATCTAATAGATGAAAATGACCCTTTAAAGTTCAAAGGGCCATGTAATGGAGAAAATTCCGACTGCTTTGATGCTAAGGAAAACGGTAGGGGTTGTGCTACAGTAATTATACGCTGAACATCGAAGACCCTCAACTGTGGCGCGTGCATCAACATCCAATAAATTTCCTGTAAGGCTTGTATGTACCTTGCCAAACATGAGAGAAGAGAATAGACACAGGCATAAAATCAAAGCCCGGTTAGTGTTTATTGTCCCATAAAAGACCATTTGGGTCTATATTGCACACAAGAGCAACATTTTTTTAAAAATACATTTGTTTCCATCGTATAGGATGTAGTACTAAATACCAATATTAGAGCATACTAATTTTTACAACACTCACTCATACTATGAGAAACAGTGAAAAAAATGTCACTCGTCAAAAGACTCTCTATTTCTTGTACATAGTATTGTTTATAATATAGAGTATTTTATTATTATTATCATTATAGATTCTCTTGTCAGCATTAAAAATACCATGACCTACTTGCCAATACTTTAAATTAAATTTATGTAATAATTAATAGAACTCAAGCTAATTTGGCTGGAAATGCTAATATTGATTCCAAACTTCGAATTCCGCATTATGTTTCACGTGAACTATACTGGAAATATAATGCAATCAAGTTGTCAATTCAATTTATTTTAGCAGAAGTACTTAATAAGGAAAGTATAACAAAGAAAATGTTAAAAAATGTTTATTACTTCAAAACTCATTGATAATTAATTAAATTACACACAATTTATCCACTATAAATCACAGAATTATAATTTGAACTTTTACTTCACTTTAGTGAACATAATCTGCATAAGCAATAGCATAGGGGAAAAAATGAGTAGCCCTAAGTTATCGATAAATTTTTCGTACATGACTTCTTCGAGAACAAGTTTTTAAAATTTAAATAAAGAAATAGAATCGTTTAAAAACTTTATGCTTAAAGTTAACACTGACATTATAATCGGATTTCCCGTATGGAAAAGTCTTCTGGCGTTGACCAGGCCCAGACCAGACCGTCTGGATTTCAGTCTTGGTGTGGACCATACGGTCTGGCCTGAGCCTGACTAAAAGTGTAACGATTTTTTTTTGCTAGCCCCAAGCCAGACCGTAATGTCAGCCGCGAGTTAGGCTGTCAAGTCACATGTAAATAAAATAAGGACATAATGCACAATGAATAAACAGTGCATAATGTATAAATAGCAAATATTGAATGAATAATCAACAAAAGACTGAATGAAATTGTATTTTCTTCCAGAACCCTGGTGTTCGAAATTGAATAGATTAATGAAAATATCTGAATTGAAAAATCTAATTCTTGAAAGTAAAGATAGTTCTTGAAGTATCCTAACTTACATATTGAATATAGCTGTAGAAAAACGCCTGCGCAGAAAATTCGCAAGCACCGAGAATCGAACCCTAAGTGCTTAAGTTATAAACCACGAGTACTACTCACTAAACTACTGCGAGTTGAAATTCGCCTTTTAATGTAGAGAGTCACTCATGCGCATATATCATGAAAAGCCGATCAGCGCCAGGTCTGGACCAGACTTGAAACCCAAATCAATAGGAAAATGCAACATTTGATTTAATAGTGTTAATTTCTTTTGTATAATTGTTTTAGAAACTCTGTCAGTTTATCGATAAACGTGAAAAAAATTCTCTGATTGAACTAAGAATTCTTGTTGTCCTTGGAAAGCTGATCAGCGCCAGACCCGGGCCAGGCCAGACTGTCTAGGTGATAAAAAAAATTTTTGTTTTGATAGTGTGATTTTTTTATTTTCCATTGTTTTAGATAGTCTGTCAGTTTTTCGAAATATATTTAAAAAATTGATGATTGAACATAGAAATTTTTTTGTTTTTGGTAAGCTGATCAGCGCCAGGTCTGAGCTAGGCCAGGCTCTTGAGGTGATGAAAAAAAATTTGTTCTGATAGTGTGAATTTCTTATTTCTTATCATTTTAGACACACCTGTTAATTTTTCGAATTATATGAAAAAAATTGCTAATCGAACATAAAATTTTTTTTATTTTTAGGAAACTAATTAGACGCTGACCTGGTCCAGATCAGACCTTCCAGATTGAAAGATCGAGGTGAAGCCAGACTTTATCCAGTTCAGTGCCAGATCTGGACCAGCCTTGGGCCAGACTTGAACGAGACCTGTGCCAGACTTGGACCAGACCTGTGCCAGACTTGGGCCAGACCTGGGACAGACCTGACACTAGAGTGCCATGAGATTTTTCCACACGGGTCTATCTTGAAAATTTGTTACTGAAGATTCTTCAATGTTCAATGTGTATAATTTAAAATGATGTTATTTTGAAAGTTTTTTTTGAATAGTTCAATTTTAAAGGTTTACAATTGAGAACTTGAGAATTTTAAAGATGTATAAATAATTTTTTTTTTTAAATTTTGCTGATTTTGACGACCAAAAGTCAAGAGTTTTCAATTTAAAATCTTCCAGATTGAAGACATTTCAAATTTCAATCATTCAAATCGCAGAATTTTGAATTGTGAAGTTGAAAACTTGCATAATTTCCAATTGAAAATTTTCCTCGAACTCTTCAATTTTAAAGATTTGCAATTTAAAGTTCTACAATTTCGAAGAGTTACAATTATATTTCAAAAGTATTTAATTTTAAACGTAATTTTTCAATAGTTCAGTTTTGAATATTTACAATTGGAAATTCTTCAGTTTTTAAGATTGACAATTGAAGAATCATTACTTTGGAATGTTTACATTTTAAATCGGTTTAATTTTGAACGTTTTTTGGAATATTCGGTTCAATTTCAAAGATTTACAATTGAAAATTATTCAATTTAGAATATTTATAATAAACAGCTCTTCAATATTCAATGTGTAAAAAAGAAAATTATAGAATTTTAAATGCGCTTTTGGAATACATAGTTAAATTTTGAAGATTTAAAATGAAAATTTATTTAATTTGATAGATTTTCAACCTAAAATGAATCAAGTTTTATGATTTTCAATTGAATATTATACAATAATTTGGAATGTTTACAGTTTAAAATGATGTAATTTTGAATACCTTTTTTGGAGTAGTTCAATTTTGATGATTTAAAATATTCAATTTTGAAGATGTGCAATTGAAATTTATTCAATTTTATAGATTCTCAATTAAAAATTTATTAATTTGAAATGAGTGTCGTTTAAAATTATGTAATTTTGAACTTTTTTTTTTAAAATATGAAGTTCATGTTTGAATTAAAGACTCTTGAATATTGAATGTGTATTATGGAAAATTATACAATTTCAAATGCTTCTTTGGAATGAATCAATTTTTAAGATTTAGAATAAAAAATTATTCAATTTTATTGATTTCTAAATATAAATTCTTCAATTTTTATGATTCACAATTAAAGAACAATTAATTTGGAAGGTTCATAGTTGAAAATGGTGTAATTTTAAATGATTTTTTCAAAAAAGTTGAATCTTGATGATTTTGAATTGCAAATTATTCAATTTTGAAGCTTAAAAATTGAAATTTATTAAATTTTCATGATTTTGAATTGAAGATTCATGAATGTGGAATTTTATCAGTTCAAAATGATGTTATTTTAAATGCTTTTTTGGAATAGTTTAATTTTTAAGATTTAAGATTTTAAATTAACCAGTTTTTATGATTTTTAATTCCAGGTTCATAATTTGGAATCTTTACAGTTTAAAATGATGTAATTTTGAACCTTTTTTGGAATATATATTTCAGTTTTGAAGATTTACAATGGAAAATTCTTCAATTCTGAATATTTGCAATTAAAGACTCTTCAATATTTAAAGTGTAAAATAGAAAATGATGCACTTTTGATGTTTTTTTTGGAATAGTTGAATTTCGAATATTGCAATTCAAGACTTTGCAATTTTTAACGAGGATAACAGAAAATGTTGCAATTTCAAATGCTTCTTTTTGGAATAGATCAATTTTGAAGATGTAAAATTGAAATTTATGCAATTTTAATAATTTGAAATTCAAAATTAATCGATTTTTATGATTTTCAATTCAAGATTCATTAATTTGGAATATTTACAGTTTAATATTATGTAATTTTGAACCTTTTTGCTTAGAATATGTATTTTATTTTTAGAGATTTACAATGGACAATTCTTCAATTCTGAATATTTGAAATTAAAGACTCTTCAATATTTAATGTGTAAAATATGAAGTGATGCAATTTTGATGTTTTTTGGGGATAATTTTAATTTTGCATATTTGGAATTAAATATTTTGTAATATATAATGTATATAATAGAAAATGATGCAATTTTAAATGCTTTTTTGGAATAGAGCAATTTCAAAGATGTAAAACTAAAATTTATGCAGTTTCATAGATGTGAAATTCAAAATTAATCAATTTTTATGAATTTCAATTCAAGATCCATTAATTTGGAATGTTTACAGTTGAAAATGATGTTATTTTCAACGTTTGCTTTGGAATACGTACTTCAGTTTTGGAGATTCACAATGGAAAATTTTTCAATTCTGAATATTTGTTTTGGAGATTTACAATGGAAAATTTTTCAATTCTGGATATTTTCCATTAAAGACTCTTCAATATTCTATTTGTAAAATAGAAAATGATGCAATTTTGATGTTTTTTTGTAGAATAGTTCAATTTCGAATATTTGCAATTAAAGACTTTGCAACATTGAATGTGTATAATGGAAAATGATACAATTTTAAATGCTTTTTTTTTAAATAGATCAATTTTAAAGAATTAAAATCGAAAATTATTAATTTTTATAGATTTTCATTCGGAAATTCTTGAATTGTGAACAGTAAAAATGACAGCGTTGATTTATTTTTTGAGAATTCTTATAAATTTTTACATATAGAACATATGTTTCCGTAGATAAAAAGAGAAACTTTGAAGGAACTTCAAGTTAATTCAATCAGTGACTGAAAATGTAACAAGTGACTATATTTTCAGAACATAACTGTAGCTGTAATTAGTACATTTTTTAAAGGAATTGTCCAAACACTGCATCTATAATAAACTTGAAATGATCCTGAAGTCAGATAAAAATTATTGTTACGTCGATCTAACATGATGAGAATTTGATATTTCAATTCAAATTCAAGAATTTCCATTCAATCGAAACAACTTCAAGTGGAAACAGAATTTTATAAAATGTCAAACTGACATATACATGAACTGTCAGATTTACATGACAGAAAAAGTGACAAAATGAAAAATACGCGAAGAGCGATCGTAAACAGTGAAGTTTCAAAGTGGACAAAGTGAATGAATGAATTATAGGTTATTATTATTATTATTATTATTATTATTAATGCTTTTGAAGATTTCAGAAATCCAGGTTTTCTTTTCTTCCTCACAGCATTACTGCACGAAAGGGGTGATTAATCTTCCTCGTTACGGGGAGAACCTTCATAAGTTTTCACTTGAGGCACATTTAGAACCGCGTAAAATCGTAGCATGCGGTTGAAGTTAAATGGAATTAGGTAGAAGCACTGAGTGTAAATCCTGACAATTATAAATCAAAAAGTTTTGCATCTGTACACGAGTCAGCATTTAGCGTCAGCATAGTAAAACTTAAATACGAAAGTTTCATGAAGTTACGAATATGAATATATGTATATGTACAATTCTACTCAAAGGGACCTTTTCGACGTTTTGGTAATTTTTTTGACACTATTCATTTTCAGTTGTTGAACATTTGCGAAGTGGTAATTTTTCCCTTATTATTATTATTATTATTATTGTAAGGGCTGCGACCAAAAGAGCTCCTGACGCTTGGGTAATGCCGTTGCGTCCCCTTGTAGGCCTATGCGTGACCCTAAAGCCCTCTTCATATGGAGAGGACTGCAGCCGCGCCCTTGGCTGATGTGTCTGTGTGGGAGCTTAAAGTCGGTCATCTCTGAAGCCTTTTTGCCATGTCTCTAACATGATTTTTAGCTTTTTCGGCGTTTTTTCATTGGAATGTCCTTGATTTTTAAATTTTTAAGCGGTATGCTCTGAAACAACAATCTTTCAGCTGAAATTGTAAGTACATAATAAATTTCCAGCACATATCTTTCTTAACAATAATCATTTAGAATTTTGTCTTCAGGTTTTTCCCAAAATGGAGTAGCATTGCATAATCTTGTTTTAACATGCTTACAAAGTAAGCTCCGGGATATCAAACTGTTGCATATCATTCGATTGTTTTACTTTTTATTGGAAGTCGTGGGCTAGTCATGACACACGATTTAGTTTAAATTTCAGGCAAGTTAGTTGAATTTTTAACCGAGAAGATGAATTTTCTACCAAAAAGATTAATTTTCATCTGAAAAAGAAAAATTTTCCACCAAAGTGGTGAATGATTTCTACCAAAATGAATTTTTAACAAAGGAGTGCAACGTTCAATCGAGTAGTTGAATTTTCACCCAAAAAATATGAATTCTCAACAAAAAATGTAATAGTTAATGTTTCAACCAAAAATGATGAATTTTTAACAAAACAGTTGAATCCTCAACCAAACAGATTAATTTTCAACGAAACAGTTGCATTTTTAACCAAAAAATATGAAAATTCTACCAAAAGAGATGAAGTTTCAAACTAAAAAGAAGAATTTTCAACAAAAGGTTGAATTTTCAACCAAGAAAGATTTCTCAGTCAATAAAGGAAATAAATCTCAACCAAATTGTTGAATTTTCTACAAAAAATATATATTTGTAACCAAGGGTACTAAGTTCTACCAAAAAAGATGAATTTTTAACCACATAGTTGAATTTTAAACTAAAAAAGATACATTTTCAACTAAAAAATATACATTTTTAACCAGAAATGGAGTAATAAGTTTTTAGTTGAGAAAATGAATTTCCAACCGGGAAAAAACGAATTTTTCAACAAAATAGTTACATTTTCAATCAAAGAGATGAATCTTTAACCAAAAAAGTGAATTTTTAGCAAAAAATGTAATAATTGATATTTAAACCAAAAAAAAAAATTTTTCAACAAAATAGCTGAATCCTCAACCAAAACAGATTGATTTTCAACCAAACAGTCGCATTTTTAACCAAAAAATATGAAAATTCTACCAACAGAATGAAGTTTCAAACTAAAAAGAAGAAATATCAACAAAGGGTTGAATTTTCAACCAAGAAAGATTTCTCGGTCAATAGAGGAAAAAAATGTAACCAAATTGTTGAATATTCTACAAAAAAGATGAATTTTCTACCAAGAAGACTAAATTCTACCCAAAAAGTTGAATTTTTGACCGAACGGTTGAATTTTCAAATAAGAAAGATAAATTTTTAACCAAAAGTAGAATAATAAATTTTCACTTAAAACAATGATTTTTCAACCAGAGAGATGAATCTTTAACCAAAAAAGGTGAAATATTAGCGAAAAATGTATTAGTTGATATTTCGACCAGAAAAGATTCTAATTTTAAATCGAAAACAGTTGGCCTCAACCAAAACGGATGAATTTTTACTCAAAAAGATTAATTTTCAAACAAGAAGAATAATTTTTTACCAAAAAAATACGAACTTACAACTAAAAAAGATATATACTTTCAACAAAAAATGAAATACTTGAATTTTCAGTTTAAATAATTTATTTTCAACCAAAAAGAATAAAGCAATAAAATACATAGACTTTCAACAAAATAGTTGAATTTTCAACCAAAACAGATTAATTCTTAACCAAATATGATGACTTTTTAACGGATTAATTCAATTTTTAACTAAATAACAAAACTTTTAACCAAAAAGAATGAATTCTCGACAAAAAAAATAATTGTCGATTTTTTAACCAAAAATAATTGGATTTTCTTATTATGTTCAATTATTCAGTTTGCATTTAAGTGGAAAGACGAGAAAAGGACGAATTTTCAACAAAATACATGAATCTTCAACTAAAAAAGATAAATTTTGCAACCAAAAATTGAGTATTTAAATTTTCTGTTAAAAAAATTAATTTTAAATAAAAAAGCGCATTTTCAACGAAATAGTTGAATTTTCAACTAAACAGATAAATTTTTAACTAAAATGATAAATCTTCTACTAAAGAAATGAACTTTTAGCAAAGTAGTTAAACTTTCGAACAAGAAGTTGAATTTTCTATTAAAAAAGAACAATTTAAAATTCAAATGATCAATTTTCATCCAAAAATAGAATAGTTAAATCTACAGTCGAAAAAATTGATTTACAACAGAAGAACGACTCTTCAACTAATAAGGATGAATAATGCAATGCAATGAAAAATGTAATGGTGGACATTTTAACCAAATCATTGTAATCTTAAATAAAAAAACAGTTTCATTAACCAAAAAAGTCAAACTTTCAACAAAGTAGTTGAATCCTCAACCAAAACAGATTAATTTTAAACCAAAAAGGATGTATTTTTAATAAAATAATTAAATTTCTAACCAAAAAAGATAAATTTTTAATAAAAAATATAACAGTAGACTTTTCACAAACAGCACTTAATGTATTAACTTTCAACTAAAAATAATTGGATTTTCCTACCGGGTTCTATTAATTCAGTTTGAATTTGAGTGGAAAAACGAGAAAAAGACGAATTTTTAAAACACACATTATTCTTCAACTAGAAAATATAAATTTTCGACAGAAAATGAAATAGTTAAATTTTCAGTTAAAATAATTAATTTTAAACAAAAAGAAAAAACGAATTATCAACAAAGTTGTTCAATTTTTAACAGAATAGGTGAATTTTTAATTAAAATAATGAATTTTCAAATTCAAAAAATTAATTTTCAACCAGAAAAAAAGCGAATATTCTAATGTGAAAATTATTATTTTTTCTTTGTCTAAAAGTGTTTCTGTACTTTTGAAAGATTTACAGCTTCCTGGGACCATTTTCTTTAAAAAAAATAAAAGAAATTTGTAAGTTGATTTAGGACCGATCTAATCAGATTATTCTATTTTTCAAAATAGAAAATGATAATAATCTCAACAATCACAGATTTCTAGAAATTTCGAACTTCATAAACATTCTAGTCTTTTTTTTCATGTGTGAGCCTTTTCATGTTCTGTTTTTAACACTTGAAAACTTATGAAAATTAATGGCAAGCTCGATTAATTGACAGATTGATCTCGAGAATCGGATCATTCTGATGCTCAATTCGCTGATCAAATAAAAAATCCAAAATCAATATAAAAGCGTTGCATACTCTATAGTGACAAAATTAGAAACTTTACGGACATGATTCCTTATGTAAAAGAAAATTGCCTAAATAAACTGACTACTGATCATGATTGATGCAGATATACTTAAGGGATTTTAATAATTGATTTAGTGTTCAAGTTAATTGCTTTATACCATTTATTCAAACAAATTTTCCAGTATATCATTTTATTGTGGGAAAAAAATTATTTTGCCTTATCTTATCGAGTCCCATAAGCAGACCGATTGACGTAGTAGACAAGTTAATGTTGGGATGAGAACATGTCATTAAAAGACGATTTTTCATGAAAAAGAACTTCAGTTGACAGTCCAATTCGATTCTACATGAAAAATTGCTCAGTCTATGTATTAGACAATTTTTTTGTCAAAACTATTTTTTATGTAGTATAATTAAATGCGTAAGTGGGCAGACCTGTTGACATAGCAGAAAAGTTGATGTTGGAATGAGAACATTTCATTATAAGATGATTTTTCATTAAAAATAATTAAAATTTCAGGTTGTTTGAACAATGTTCGTTTGAATAATTTGTTTGAAAATGTGAATTACGAATAAACTAATAGCACCATTAGATTCTACGCGAAAAATTAAGATTGGCTGTAGCGAATCATCGCCAAGTACTAAAAAAAAGTAGAAAAAGATTCTTAATTCCCATACGAGAAAAAAAAATCTGCCACAAAGAACGAAATGCGAAAAAGAAAAAAATCTCTACCGGGAATTATTATCTGTAACATAAATGATTTTGAACACTAAAAGTGAAATATCTCAGTCAATTTATGAGATGTCTTGACCAAAGTTGGTGCGTATATAGAACCCACCAAAGTACAAAAATTGTGTGAGTTTAGAAGATATTAATTTAAGATTGAAGAAATGAGCTATAATCGAATTTTCAAAAAAAATCTCTACATAAAATGCCATCTGCAGACTATAATTTTATTCCAATGATTATATAACTTTGAAAATCACATCTCATTTTACGATTTTACATATATTAAGCAGGACGAAATAATTTGGCAATGGCATCCGTTGAGAAAAGGAGTTGAAAGCGTGATTTTTGAAATGTAGACCAAGGTCCAGCTTACGCGCATTTATCAAATGAACTCTAACTTTTTTTCCAGAAAGATATCATCGAATTCTAAAGGTAGTTTTAATGAACTTGAAATATATTGATTTATATTGAATTTAATTTTTTTGTCATTTTCACTTATTTTTTAACTATTTCTAGCATGCACTGAGGGGCACGAAGAACTTCTCCGCTGCCGCACCAGAAGGTACTCGTATCAAGAACTTCTGGTGGAGGAAGTTTACTTCTACACACCAACATCCGGCCCAGATCTTTACCTCACACTTAACGCCAATTCCGCAGTGGCTGGTGTTCGGACGCACTGTACTCCCACCGAAAAAGGCGACATGCCCAACGGAAGGAACTACAGTCCAATAAATAGCCAATGAATAATTTACAGCTTTTCCTGAACGACAGGATTGTTCGTACAATTGGACCTGTGTGGAGAGAGATTTACGAACAACGTCGATCGAAAAGAGACATAGCAGGCTGTCGGGAGAACCTGCTAATCGACAGGAGCGTCTGGAGAGACGCTTTAACCTACAATTGCAATCTGTTGATAGCCTGCATTGATCACCAGAAAGCTTTCGAATCAACTTCCCATAGACTTATCACCTGTCTGTTGGAAAGCTTGAAGGTTCATCTACACATAGTAGGAAGCATAGGGATACTCATGCCCCTTTGGAAAACCAGATGACTACCTCATCTGGAAAACATTGTGTGACAACTAACAGCGTCACCTTCCAGAGGGGCGTCTTTATGACCGAATTATCTTGGGTACAGCTCACACTGTGACAGATGGAAAAGATCCTCTCCTGAAAATGATCAGGAACCACGAGATGACTCACGCGGGAACGACGTATCTCTACAGACACAATGTGGCCCTAAGAGTTCTTCATTACCATCTTTGTCGCTCTTATGGTGTTAATAGCGACCCTGCACGGACAAACGTTCTCATCTTTGTCGCTCGCGAGAAACATGCCAAGCCACTTGCGAACTGGATGCAAAGAGTTGTTATTTTGGGGTCGCTCCGTGTCCTAAAGACGCACGAGGGTTTCGCCGACCCTTCATTGTGATTCCATCGTATCATGTGGTCGCCCATCTCACAGTCGTGAGACGTGGCCATGGGTTTGATTTACCGCGGTTCTACTGGGAGCCAATGTCATTTTTCTGGATAGCAGTCGCTCCCAGGGGGACCCTATGGTAGTTGTTTAACCAATTTTTTTACTATATACATATATATATTCGGTTCGGTTCCGTTGGAGTCGAATCGAAGGGCCTATGACAAAGCCACCGAACGCGTCCTCAGGTTGCGGATAGA
>JAUMHM010006774.1:0-17938 GCA_032362435.1 Melikaiella ostensackeni
TAGCCCTGAAGAAGTGAACTGCAATGTTCACGAAACGTCGGCAAGATTCGTAGTTTTCACACGATTGAAACCCGAAATACCTCCTTTTACCATTCTAAGTCCTGTCAACAAGTTGAAAGCAATGGGTTAACAACTAGAAATTTTAATGTACACCAGAATTCAAGATAATTCAAAAGAATACAAAAGAACTCAAAATAATTCAAGGCAATTAAAAAAATCCAAAAGAATTAAAGACAATTAAAAAGAATTGGAAAGAATTTATGAATTCAAAGAATTCAAAGAACTGAAAAGAATTAAAAGAATTACAGAGAATCCTAAGTAATTTTAAACGGTTTAAGAAAATCAAATAAAATTCAAAAAATTGAAAAGAATTTTCAGAACTGAAACGAATTAAAAGAATTGAAAAGAATTTCAACAATCCAAAATAATTATAGCAAATTCAAAGAATTGAAAAGCAGTCAAAAAATATACAAAGAAATCGAAGAATTGAAAACAATTCAGAAAAATTCAAAAGAATTTAAAGTTAACTATTATAATAAATAATCGAAACAAATTGTAAAAAATTCGAAGAATTGAAAATAATTCAAAAAGAATTCAAAATTAAAATTAATTTAAGGAATTAAGAAGAATTTAAAGCATTTAAAAGAGTCAAAGAATTGAAAATAATTCAGACAAATTGTAAAAAATTTAAAGAATTCATAGATAATTGCTATCCTGAATTTAATTTCTAAATGTTTAGAATTCCAAGAATTGAAAGGAATTTAAGGAGGTTTCTACCTTTGCGGGTGGGAAACAAGCGATTTTTTGCGATTTTTCTATGAAGACAGGTTTACTTATTTTGTTACTAATGTTTTAACATTCAATTACCACATATTTTAAGAAGTAACAATAATTTTTTGATGATAAACGAGTGATAAACAAGCGCGTTACAGCCAATCTACGAGGGATCAAAAACAAAAAGGCGTTTTGCGGTGAGTAAAGTGGCTCAAGTCTGGATCATCTGAAATAAAAAAATCCAACGGCGTTCGTTAGTAAACAGTTTTTGCCTCGGATTGAACGAAACTAGATGTAAAAATATTCATTTTTTACGAAATGACGGACTTTTGAAGTCAAAAATCAATTTTTCGCTGAAAAACGCTCCTTTTTTGACCATAGAAAAAAATATTCATAAAAAAAAACGATCATTCAATCCCACGAGTTTTATATCTAAAATAATTGATAAAAATTTGAAAGCAATCGGTGAAGCCGTTCTCGAGATATCTTACTCGCCGATTTTGAAAACCTTATTTCGAGAAAAACACGTTTAAGTTAAAAAAGTTGAAAACGTGCAGAAAAAATGTATATATCACCTCGAAGCCTCGCTCGAAGTCGCTTCACTTTAAATGGTATATCTTCGTAAATAATGCTCGGATCTTTATGAAATTTTTAGACAATATTTTAGAAATGTTATACTTTTATAAAATGTAATAAAAGAAAATCGATTTTTCGGAACACAAAAAGGTAGGGATCCCCTTAAACAATTCCGTGGCGTATTTGGCAAGCTACGTTAGTGCAGTGTAGTGCGTTTAAATGCCAGAGTAACTAAAACCAGTGATGCTGAACGAGAAGGAAATTCAAACGAAAAGCTGTTGAGGTTAGGAGTGTCCTCTTGATGAAAATTATTATTGCTTTAATAGTTACGATTGATTTAACTAAAAAGTTTTTGATTTTAATTGAATTTGGTTATCAAAGATATAAGATAGTAGTATTCTAGCCTTGAAATTATGTTTGTATATCAATAAATGGATGGCCAATCATCGTTATCGTGAATAAAGCGAAATCATAATGATTGTCCTACTGAAAATCTACGGCCGAATTTGCAGTCGTATTTGCGGCCATATTTGCGCCCGCATTTTCGGGCGTGTATAACAAACTGCACTTGCGGTTCAATTCGCGATCGAATTTGCAGCCACTTTTCATAAAAAATTATAAACCGTAAGTATCCCTGCCTGTCACTCGGGAGACCGGGTTTCGATTCCTCGCCGGAGAGCCATTCGATTCGGTTGACTTAGAATCGAATGAATCGAATGGCTGGATCGATACGATGCCAGCATTATCCCTGATCGCAGGGGTTATATGGCGCACCTGCACAATCTTTGGTGCCAGAAACACCCAGAGCTTTCGCACGTTTCGCAACAAAGGTTGCGAAACCGCGGCGAAACCTCTTGCAACCAGGATATATACGCGGAACGCTTTCCCAACCGCTGCAAGAACAAGCCGCAGACGAAGAAGAGGAAGCGACATCAAGAACAACCGCGGAAATCAGGCATCGCCCGAGAGATGATACCGATTTCAGGACAAGGAAAAACATTAACATCCAGGCTTCTCCTAAGCCCTAAGACCTGGTTAAAGTGGATGATGCCCTTCATAAGGATCTCTCGGAGGAGTTCGACTTCTGGACCATCACTTGTTCAATTTATGATGCGGCCAGTGCTCTGGCCGACTCGAATTAAAGGGTAAAATCCGACGAGAGATCAAAAGACCAAAAGGCGCTTTCATCAACTGAACAAGAAGATTGGCCGGGCTAGACAGAACGCACCCCGTATTTAGTGTGTGATTGACAACATAACAACTGGTAGGCCTTTTACGGTAAGGGTCCAAAAGTTCGCTCAAGAACTGAGGAGCCACCATCACACATTGAACAAGTCAAAGCTGCTGACTATCGAGCAGCACATTGTTGACAAAATACGGGTGTTATCTGACGCAAGGAGGAGAATACAGAACAAGGAGGGATGGGTCAGGGAGAATCAAAGGTTTCTCGCTGACCCATCGCACCTCTTCATCGTTCCCCCTGTGTCTGCCAAAAATTCGCCTGAGTCCGAGAAGGTAGAGACTTTTTGGAGAGAGATTTACGAAGTTAAACATCCATTGAATAAAGAGCCTGAGAACATCATGCGTTTCAAGGAGCTGTGCGACAGCCTAACAACGTCCGAGGAGCAATGCCCACCAATCACTGCCAAAGAGGTGAAGAAAGCACTGAGGGGCACGAAGAACTTCTCCGCTGCCGGACCAAATAGTATCAACAACTTCTGGTGGAAGAAGTTTGCTTTTACACACCAGCATCTGGCCCAGATCTTCACCTAATATTTAAATTGGGAGACGCCCATTCCGCAGAGACTGGTGCTAGGACGCACTGTACTCCTACCGAAGAAATGCGACTTGTCCTTTCCAAGGAACTACAGGCCAGTAATTTGTCTGAACACGCTGTATAAGATCTTTACAGTCATCCTGAACGACAGGATACGAGCTAAATACTTAAGAGTCATCCTGAATAAGAAGCTGTTATGGAACGAGCACCTAAAAAGCAAGTGCAAAAAGCTCATGGCGACATTTTGGCTTTGCAGGAGAGCCATAGGCAAAACTGGGGCTTGAGACCGGAGACACTCATGTGGATCTATACAGCGATCCTGCGATCCAGGCTAACCTATGTGGCTCCAAGATGGCTCCAAGAAGAAGGAGAAAGCAGGAGCAGTGGTCTATCGCAGGAGGAGTGGAATGAGCTTCACAATCCCGATGGGGTCCTACACCACAGTCCTACAAACTGAGATCATGGCCATGCTCCAGTGTGCCTTAAATGCACAGAAGGGTGGTAATAGAAGGAATATTCGTATTTGCTTAGACACCAGGGCTGCTATAGTGGCCCTGAATGGAACAACGAGTACGTCGCTACTAGTATGGAAGTACTTTGAGGCACTCAACAATCTGGCGACGGAAAATCGATTGACTCTAGTTTCGATCCTTGGACAAAATTGCATTAAAGGTAATGTGATCTCGGACAGGCTAGAAGAACTAGCAGTAAAAGAAGACTCTACTGGTCCCGATTCAGTTGTAAGCATTTCCAGTAAGTTGGTCACTCTTTCAATCAACAGTTGGCTGACCATTCCCTTATAGGGAATGGAAACCTCGACTATCAAGTGGGGAACCACGAGTGCTCATACAAGATAGGGCTCACAGACAGCCCTCTCTGTCGCCTGTGCGGCAAGGGTGATAAGACATCTATTCATATCCTTTGTCACTGCTTCGTAATCGCGGGGAAGCGCCTAGCACTTACGAGCATTAACTGCATCAGTGAGTCAGACATATCGGCCAAAGGCGTGACTGTGGCCCTCTCCATATGGAGAGGGCTCTGAGATCACGCATAGGTTCACAAGGGGACGCAACGGGATAACTTAAGCGTCAGGGGCTCTTTCGGTCTCAGCCCTAACAATAATAATAATGATAATAATAATGATAATAATAATGAAAATAATAATAATAATAATAATAATAATAATGAAAAATAATAATAATTGTGATTTTCAAATTAGTAATTGCAATGTTATATTGTTTCAATTTTTTTTCTGCTGTTTTTACCTCACACTTACCTTAATGTTTTAAGCGCTACATTAATTCACATTACTGATCTCCATGGTGGTTCTATTTTTCTTTTCTTCGTTTTTGCTTAAGCTGTTTAAAATTTGTCAAAGAATTGAATCATGTCTTACAGAAAAAATTATCACTACATTTTTTGATTTAGACTTTGGATTAGAAATCAGCAACCCGAAGAACCCATGAGTAGTAATTTCTAGTCAAATCGGTATTATTTTACAATTTTAATCCGCTATATTGGATCCGCCATTTTCAATTTAAAATAGTTTATTTTTTATTTATAATCAGCAACACAAAAAACCCTGGAGCTATTTTTAATCAATTCGGCTTTATTTTTACAATGTTGATACGCGATATTGGATCCGCCATTTTGAATTCAGAAATTTTAAATTTGGATTTGAAATCAGCGACCCGTAGAACATCCGAGTAGGAATCTTTAGTCAAGCCGGTCTTGTTTTACAATCTTGGTCCGCGATATCGGAGCCACCATTTTTAATTTTGAAATTTTACCTTTGGATTTGGAATAAGCGATCCATGAAACCCCTAAGTAGCATTTTTAGTCAAATCTGCTTTGTTTTTACAATTCCGATCCGTCATATTGAATCCGCCATTTTGGATTCTAAACTACATTAATTTACATGTCAGATTCGGATTGGGCATGCGAAAATCTGTATAAAAACGTGTGTAACACATAAAATCTAAGCGTGCATGGTATTCAATAAACGACTTTTTGGGCCAAAATGCCAACTTCAATATATGTTTTTAAGATCGAAACATTTTTTTTACACTTTCTGTATAATTTTCTCATATTCAGCGAGGATTTATTTTCAATTTTTTAAAAATGTATCTCTCTAGGACATTCCGATCTAAAGTTCTACGATTTTGAGACAGAATTTCACAAAACAGTCTACTGTGTGCTGTCATGGCCAATCATTGTGTTTTTTCCAAAGAATTGAAAAAAATCAAAGGATTTAAAAGAAATAAAAAAAAATTTTAATTAAAATTTTTAAAAAATCAAAGATAACTACTATTTTAAATTCAGTTTCTTAATTTTTATAATTTAAAGAAATGAAAAGAACTTCAAAGAATTCTAGAGAATTCAAAGAACTGAAAATAGTTCAAAGAATTCCAAAAAATTCTAGAGAATTTCTAGAAATTCTCAAGAATTCCAAAGAATGCTAAAGAATTATTAAAAATTCAAGAGAATTGAAGAGAATTCAAATGATTAAAAAGAATGTAAATAATTGAATAGAGTTCAACAAATTGAAAATAATGTTTAAAAATTGTCAAAAAATTCAAGAGAATTCAAAGATAACTACTATTCTGAATTCAATTTCTTATTTTTTAGAATTCGAAGAGTTGAAAGGAATTTGAAGAATTTAAAAGACTTTAAAGAATTTGACAGAATTGAAAAAATTCAAGAAAATTGAAAAGAATTCAAAGTATTTAAAAGAATTTAAGAGAATTCAAAGAACTGAAAAGATTTCAAAGAATTCCAAATAATTCTGAGGAATTAAAAATACTCCAAAAGAATTCAAGAGAAGTCAAACAATTTAAAAGAATTCAAGAGTATTAAGAGAAGCGAAGAGAATTCAAAGATTTAATAATAAGTTAAAAGAATTCAATGAATTGAAAAGAATTCAAATAATTGAAAAGAATTTGAAAAATGAAAAAAATGAAAGGTTCAATTTGAATTCAAAGACAGCTACTATTCTGAATCCAAATTTCTTAATTTTAGAATTCAAATAATTGAAAATAATTCAAAGAATTCAAAAGAATCCAACAGAATTGAAAGAATTCAAAGATCTGAAAAGAATTTAAAGAATTTAGAATAACTCCCCAGAACTGAAAAGAATTTGAAAGAATTCGAGAGAATTCAAAGGAATGAAAAGATTTCAAAGAATTTTCAAAAATCCAAGAAATTAAAGAAAAGTCATACAATTGAACAGAATCCAAAGATAAATAGAAAATAATTTGAAAGAATTTGAAAAAAATTGAAAAGATTTCCAAAAAATTGTATAAAATTTGAAAGAATTCTAGAGAATTCAAATAATTATAGAAGGCTCAAAGAACTAATAAGAATTCAAAAGAATTCATAAGAAATTAAGGTGACAAAAATATTATTTAAAATTTTTTTGATAAAATGTGTTTAATAAAAGTGAGAAAATCTTGTATGACATTGAATAATGCACCTATCCGAACCAATCCGAATCAGTCCGATCCAATCAAAAAAAGTTCTCAATTTCGTTTGATCCAAATCGTTTAAAACTTAATCCGAATCAATTCGCTTTAATCCAAACTTCCAATCCGAATCAATCTGAATCAATCCGAACCAAATTTTCAATTCGAATGAATCCAAATCAATCCGAACTCGGATTGATCTGAACCGATTTTCCGTCCGAATAAATCCGTTTCAATCCAAACTCGGATTCATTCGGACTGAAAATCGGATTGTGTCGGATTAATTTTTATCGATTTATATAGAACGAAATTGAGAACTTTTTCGGATTGGTTTGGATGGATTCGGATTGGTTCGGATACAGATTTTGGAATAATTCTGAATGATTCGGAATGAATCCCTAACCGTAACTTTTGATAGGGATATCTAAAAACAAACCTCAGCAGTGATTCATAAATGTTCACTGAGCTTCTAAATTTATTTTAAACTGAATTTACGCCTGAAACATCTTATTTTGTTAAAATAAGTTTTGAAAAATTATATATACGTGCAGTACCGGCTTAAGGAAAAATGCGCCCCTTAGCATTACATTTTTAGGTACCCCCCCCCCCCCTTCTCTAAACCTTTTCATGCATTTTTCTATTTATTTTCTATTAAATCTTCTCAAATTATGTTACCAAATATGCTTAGTAATGAAAATTTGTTATTCAATATTACTTATTTATTTTATACGTACATATTACTCTCTGTCTCCTTCGTCCCCTGGTCCTGGAACGAAATTCTCGGAACGACATACTGCAGACTGATCTCTTAGAGACTTTCAGTGTATTTTCAAACTTCTTCGCTAAATTGGCTAAAATAATATATCCGCAAAATCATAAATTAAAATTTTTAAGTATTTTCAAGATTTCAAAAATCTTCAAAACATTTCAAAGCATTCATCATTCCAAGAAATTTCAAGAGATTTAAAAAAATTTCGAGGGTTTTTAAAAGGGTGTCAAAGATATAAAAGAATTTTCAAGATTCCAAAGGAATTTTAAGGCATTTCAGATGTTTTCAAAGATTTTAAAATTTGTAAAGGAATTTCAAAATATATTAAAGATTTCAAGATATGGTATGGCAAAATATTTCTAGGGATTGCACAAGATTTCAAGGATTTTGAATATTGCAAAGGTTTTTAAAGAGTTTAGAGTATTTAAAAAAATTCCGAGAAATCTCATGCGATTTCTAAGAATTTCATGGGATTTTAGAAAATTTTAAGAGATTAAAAAATTTCTAAGAAATTTCAAAGAATTTCGTAAGATTTAAGAAGATTTAAAAGATTTCAAGAAATTTTGAAAATTTTCAAGGGATTTCAAGTGGTTTTATTAGACTTTATAGGATTTCACGGGATTTTAGAGGATTTCAAATATCTCAGCATTTTTAAAAGAATTTTGAAAGATATTACAGATTTCAAGATGTTTTACGGGATTTTTAAGAGATTTTAAGGGATTCTAACGGATTTCTAGAGAACTTTAGGGAATAAAATAAAATGAAATGGACTTCTAGGAATTTCTAGTAAGTTCTACGGTATTTAAGGATTTCAAGGGATTTCACCATATTTAAGGGATTCATAGGATTTCCAAAGAAATGATAAGATTTCAAGCAATTTCAAAGATTCCAAGGGACTCAAAAAAATTGACGAGTTTTCCTGGAATTTCTAGAAGATTAGAGATTTCAGGGTTTCTCCAAGGATTTCAACGTATTGAAAAGCTTTTAGGGGATTCTAAAAAAATTCAAAAGGAATTTACGTGATTTTATAAAATATGCGTACTGTATACCATATTTCAAAAATAGTTAACTCCTCGATTTAATATTTAAAAAATTGCATAACATTATTTTGCCACCATCTTTTAAAATTTATGATACTATTGACACTATTTTGGATATTCTAAATGAGTCCGAGGTTTGCAAAGATCATTTGTTTATATAATTTGATTAAAAAATCAACAAATAATATCTAATGACATATTTTGATTTTTGATTACACTAAATATCATTGGCAACATAATTTAAAAACAGTTAAGAGAACAAATTATTTTCATTTGCCCTTAAATGTCCACATTGGTAATTTGTTCACAGAATTTTGATAAAATCATCAATTAATGTCTAAAGACAAATCTTTATTACTAAAAATCTCTCACAATATAACTTGGGGAGAATTAATGAGAATTATTTCTATCTGCTTTTAAATCTCCACACTGGACATCTGTTTATATAATTTGTTTATAAAATTAAGATAAAAAATCGAACGACAAATTTTCATTAAAAGACACAACAGGCAACATAATTTGAGGAGAATGAAGAAAAAAAACAATTTCTTTTTGCCTATAAATGTCTATAATATGGATTTTAAAAATAAAATTTGTTTATATAATTAACAAGGAATATCAGATGACAAATTTTCATGATCGAGTATCACCTGGTCGATAAAAACAAGTAATTTTAATGTAGAAATATATTTTGCAAACAAAAATCCATAATTTCATTTTAAAAATCCTGAATGTTGATAATTTGTTAATTCAATTTGTGTATAATAATTAACTTCACAACCGACAAATCTGTTTTGTTCCAAATATCCTCGCACATTAAATTCAAGCGATACTCTGCTTAGTGAGCATAGCAAAAATTGATACAAGAAAATAAAAAAAATGAAGGAATTGGCATTTTTTCGCTATCTGCAATAACACAAAAGTTTAAACATAAAAAAACTCAAAACTGTGCCCACACAGACCTCTTATAAATTGAGTGAAGAATTTATCTAAAACAAAAATCTTGAATCGGTCAGAATTGGCTTCTGCAAGTTATTTTGAACCTTGTCTTCTGAATTCGTCCCACTGTGGGACGCCCCTTACGGCGTGGCGCCCCACAGTGGGGCAAAAAATGTCCCTGGACAAATTTATTTCCAAAAAACAATTATTATGTGAATTGAACATTTTTTAAAAATGAAATCTTATAAAATTTCGCATCGAACTGTCATAGCGGATCTTTGAATTGAAATTTTTTTTATTCAATAACAAAAATGAAAAAAAAAATTTTGACTTTTGGGGTGTACCGGTGTTTAACAAATACGTGGACTTATTCAAAAATACTTAGGAAACATGTTCCAGCTATCGAAAAAGATGCCCAATAGCAACACAAATGTTTAAAAAATTATTGAATTTGTTATAAACAAATAAGTGAATTAAAATGGTTTCGTGGGAATTGGCAACGATTCTTCACTTGATTCGCACTAAATTTGAACATTTTATGGACAAAAACAGTTCTTTAGTTGAATATAATATAATAATATAATAATATAATAATTGTCTTCTGAAAATCAATTTGACCACGGACGTTTTTTTGTCTCACTGTGGGGCGCCACGCCGTAAGGGATACCCTACGGTGTTAAAATCTTACATTATATACCGTGTAGAGCGACGATAAATGAATTATTAATAACAATAGAAATAGTGGATCATTATCGAAGTATCTAAGAAAAGTTGAAAAATTTGTTATTAAAAGTGGATTCCGGTATAAGAACAAAGTTTAAACGCCGAGAGATAGCTAAATAATGCATTTGTTAATTAAGATTGTTTAAGCAATTATCCATTTTCATTGCATGACCAAAGATGATACTTAGGTTTCATTTCCAGGCAATACGAGTATGTGATCGATTTCGTAGAAAAAAATCTTATTTATTCCATCATAAATACCTTATATGGATAATTATTTATAAAATTTGCTTATTGTATGAGAAATTATTTATGAACATTCATTAATTCAACTAAAAAAGCCTTTTTGTCCATAAATTGTTTAAATTTAGTGCGAATCAAGTGACGAACTGCTGCCAATCCCCACGAAACCATTTTCATTCACTTATTTGTTGATAACAAATTTAATAATTTTTTCAACATTTACGTTGCTATTGGACGTATTTTTTGGATAGTTGCTTCATGTTTTCTAGGTATTTGTGAATGAATCCAAGTATTTTATAAAAACCGGTACACTTCAAAAGTTAATCTTTTTTCTCATTTTTGTTATTGAATAAAAAAAATTATCTATTGTAAAAATGCGTCATGACAGTTCGATGCGAAATTTTATTAGGTTTCATTTTTTAAAAAAACGTTCAATGCAGATAATAATTGTCTTCTGAAAATCAATTTGACCACGGATGTTTTTTTTTTGCTCTACTGTGGGGCGCCACGCCGTGAGGGGCGCCCCACAGTGGGACGAAATAAGAAAACAAGGCTTAAAATAACTTGCAGAAGCCAATTCTCCACCGATTTAATATTTTTTTAGAAAAATTCTCCTTTCAATTCTTAAGAGGTCTGTGTGCGCCCCTAGGCATTTGCCTATCTTTACCTGATGGGTAAACCGGCACTGTTTCAGATAGTCAATGTTATAAACAAATTTTTCTCAGCTAATGTATTTGTAAACTAAAAACTGCGGTTTTCTTGTGGAATATACTTGAAAAAACTTAGCAATATTTCTTTGCTATCAGTTGATAATAATTGATGATTTGTTGAAGAAAGTTAGTTATTACTCGAGTTTCTTTTTCGTTTTACGGAATAGTTCGATTTATTTTGAAAATAACCTTCTGTGATAAAATGATCGCAGTTAGTACATATGAAATACTTGTTCAACTTGTATATTACATACCGTGTACGGCTACGATAATTAAATTATTAATAAGAATAAAAATAGTGAATCGTTATCGAAGTATCTAGGAAAAGTTTAAAAGTTTATTATTAACAGTTGATTACACTAGAAAAACAAAGTGTAGATGCTGAGAAAGTGAGAAGTAGCCGAATAATGCATTTGTTAATTAAGTTTGTTTAAACAATTATAAAATGTTTGCAATTCATAGCAAGAAGTCATTACTAAATAACTGGCTGTTGAGTCCGTAAAAAAAGTGATATTTTATTTATAGATACATAACATGATAACAATTAATTTGAACAATTGTTGTTTACAATAACAATTATTTTAAGTCATTGAAATGTCCTAAAAAATCTAGAAGTTATTTATTTACAGTTGATTGTGTCGAAAGAACCAAGTTTGTACGTCCAAAAATTGCCAAATAGTGCATTTGTTAATTAAGATTGTTTAAACAAGTATTCATTTTTATTGGATGACCAAATATCATACTAAGGTTCCATTTATAGGTAAAATATGATCGATTTCGTATTGGACATCTTTTTTTGATAGTTGCTTCATGTTTTTTAGGTATTTTTGAATAAATCAAAGTATCTAAGTGAAAACCGGTACACTTCCAAAAACTTTTTTTTCATTTCTGTTACTGACTAAAAAAAAAGTTTTAATAAAAAAATCCGCAATGATAGTTCGATGCGGAATTTTATTAGGTTTCATTTAAAAAAAGGGTTAATTCAGATATTTATTGTCTTCTGAAAATCAATTTGACCACGGACGTTTTTTTTTGCTCTACCATGCCGTGAGGGGCGCCCCACAGTGGGGCGAAATTAAAAAACAAGGTTCAAAATAACTTGCAGATGCCAATCCTCGACCGATTTTAGATTTTTTTAAAAAATTCTCCATTCTATTCTTAAGAGACCTGTGTCCGCCCCTAGGCATTTCCCTATCTTTATCTGATAAGTAAACCGGCACTGTTTCAGATTGTCAATGAACTGACCTAAAAATGACATCCATTAATTCGATACTTGAAAAATATAAATAAATAATGAAAAATGACGACAAAAAATGGAATAAAATCGTAAAAGAGTTTTTGTAGGGGAAAGGGTAAGCGAGGAAAACGAAGATGGCCTCGAGAGTTCTTCGGGGTGCCATCTATGGATAGTAGTCAGTATCCCTGGGGCAGGAATCACAGACAATTAATCATAAAAGGCATGGTGTTTTAGAGCCAATAGAGAGTAGTTTCCAGTGGTAGAGGACGAGTCGCCTGAAAAAAGAGGCTCGCTGGAACCGGTTTCCTGGGCCTCGGCGAAATCATCTGTCTGGCTTCCTTCGCCTCCCGGTGTACAATTCTGCAACCCACTATATATACCCTTTCCTTCTCATTTTCACAATCGCTCTAAAAGTCCAAAATTCGTGATGCGAGATACTTCTATCGGACCAGAATATTCATTTTTCTATTCCACAGATACGTAATTTTGGAAAAGGGGCATTATCTTCTCAACTGTAACAATAACCCAAGCATCGGCCTGGCTCGATCGGAATCAATCCTGGACAGTTTATTAACTTTTTTAAATAAACGAATTCAGAAGAATCCAAAAGAATTTAAAAGAATTCAAGAGATTTTAAGAGAATTCAAAGAATTGGAAGGAATTTAAAGAATTGAAAAGAATTCAAAGAACGCAAGACTTTTAAAAAAAACCAAAGGAATTTAAGGTTTTTCAAGTGAATTCAATGAACTGAAAAGAATTTTGGAGAATTTTAGGAGTTCCAAAGAATTTAAAAAAATCTAAATAATTCTACTGAATTCTAAACAGTTCGAAAAAAAACAATTTTTTTTTTAATTCAAAGAATTGAAAAGATTTTAAGAAATTTGAAGATAATTCAAAAGAATTCAAAGAATGCGAGACATTTTGAAAAATCCAAAAGAATTCAAGAGAATTAAAATAATTCAGGTGAATTCAGTGAGTTAAAAAGAGCTTTAAAGAATTCTAGAGAATTGAAAAAATGAAAAGAAATCTAGGAATATCAAAGTATTCAAAGTTTTCCAAAGAATTCTAAGCAATTCTAAACCGTTCTAAGGAATTTAAAAAAATCCAGAGGAATTGAAAATAATTGAAAAGAATTAAAAAACTCCTAAAGGATTCAAGGGAATTTAAAAAATTTATGTGAATTCAAAGAACTGAAAAGAATTCTAGAGAATTGAAAAAAAAATTCAAAAATTGAAGCGTGCTTTACAACATTGCATTATACGCCACTTGCCATAAGGTTCACCTAATATGAGAACATACGTACAAAATGATCCTTTCGTCAAGTGACATATAATGCACTATTGTAGAGAAATTCCAAGAATTGCAAGAAATTCAAAGAATTCCAAGAAATCAAAAAGAAATCTAAATAATTCTAATGAATTCTAAACAACTCAAAAAAGTCAAAAACAATTTTAAAAAATTTGAAGAATTGAAAAGAGTCTAAGAGATTTAAAGAGAATTAAAGAGGATTCGAAGAATTGAAAGGGTTTCAAGAAATTTGAAGAGAATTGAAGAGTTTTTAAGGAATCTAAAGAATCCCAAAGAATTTAAAAGGATTAAAAAAGTTCAAGTGCATTCTATGAATTAAAAAGAATTCTATAGAATTGAAAAGAATTTAAAAGAAAAATAGATAATTCAAAGAAGTGAAAACAATTCGAACAATTTTAAACATTCATAAAAATTCTAAATAATTCTAAATAATTCTTAAAAAATAAAAAAAATCCAGTAGAATTAATAAAACTTCAAAGATCTTAAAAGAATTCTAGAGAATTGAAAAGAATTCAAAGATTCTGAAAGGATTCAAGTGAATTCAAAGAACTGAAATGAATTTTAAAGAATTCTAAAGAATTTAAAAGGATTATAGAGAATCCAAGGAACTGAAAAGAATTTAAGGAATTAAAAAAAATTCAAAAGAATTTGAAGAACCCAAAAGAATTCAAGGGAATTTAAAGAATTCAAGTCAATTCAAAGAACTGAAAAGAATTCTAGAGAATTGAAAAGAATTTTCAAGAATTCCAAAGAATTAAGAAAAGTCTAAATAATTCTGATGAATTCTAAACAACTCAAAAAAATGAAAAACAATTGAAGAAAATTCAAAGAATTGAAAAGTTCAAAAGATAATCCAAAAGAATTTAAGAGAATTAATGAATCAAAAAGAATCTAAGAGAATTTAAAAAATTGAAAAAATCTAAATAATTCTAAAGAATTAAAAAACTCAAAAAAATTGAAGAAAATTTAAAAAATTCCAAAAAATTCAAGAGAATTAAAAAGAAATAAAGAGAATTCAAATAATTGGTAAGAAATCAAGTGAATTAAAGAGAATTATAGAGAATTCAAAAAACTTAAAGAAAAATTCAAAGAATTCCGAAGGATTCAAAAAATTCTAAAGAATTATAAAAAATTCGAAATAATTCTAAAAAGTTCCAAGAAATCCAAAAGTATTAAAGAAAACGCAAATAATTTAAAGAAAACAAGAGGATTCACAAGAATCTAAAAAATTCAAGTGAATTCTGAATAAATCTAAAAAATTCTAAATAAATTCTAAGAATCCACAAAAATCCAGCAGAATTAAATTAAAAATAATTCAAAAGAATCAAAGAGAATCAAAGATAATTCAAAGAGTTCAAGTGAATTCAATCAATTGAAAAGAATTCTAGACAACTGAAAAAAATTTAAGAATCAGAGAATTCAAAGAGCTTGAGAACATTCAAAGAATTCCAAAAAATAAATTAAAAAATTAAAGAAAATTCGAAGAACTGAAAATAATTCAAGAAATTTGAAGAGAATTAAAGCGAATTTGAAGAATTTAAGAAATTTGAAGAATTCAAGAGAATTCAAGTAAAATCAAAGAACTGAATTGAATTTTAGAGAATTGAAAAGACTTTTAAAGAATTATAGAGAATCCAAAGAACTGAAAAAATTTAAGGAATTCCAAATAATTCAAACAAATTCCAAAGAATTTTTAAAAATTCTGAATAAATCTATAAATTTTTAAATAAATCTTAACAAATTTACAAAAATGCAGTAGAATTGAATTGAAATTAATTCAAAAGAATCGAAGCGAATCAAAAAGAATTCAAAGAATTCAAAGAATTGAAAACAATTTTAGAGAACTGAAAAGAATTTTTAATATTTATAAAGAATTCAAAGAGCTTAAAAAATTCCAACAAATCAATAAGAATTGAAGAAAATTGGAAGAACTGAAAAGAATTCAAGAAATTTGAAGATAATTAAAGAGAATTTAAAGAATTTAAAGAACCCCAAAGAATGCGAAAGAATTTAAAAAAATTCAAGTGCATTTAATGAATTGAAAAGAATTCTAGAGAATTAAAAAGAACTTTAAAGAATTATAGAGAATTCAAATAACTGAAAAGAATTCAAAGAATTCCAAAGAATTCAAAACAATTCTAAATAATTCTAAATAATGTTTAAGAAATCAAAAAAATCCAGTGGAATTAATGAAAATTCAAAGAATTGAAAAGAACTCACGAAACTATAAGAGAATTAAAGATAATTCAAAGGGCTTAAAAGAATTCTAGTGAATTGAAAAGAATTTCAAAGAACTGAAAAGAATTTAAAAAGTTTCAAAGAATTCAAAAAATTTCTAAATAATTCTAAATAATTCCTGAAAAATCAAAAGAATTCAGTAAAATTAATAAAACTTCAAAGAATTAGAAGAATTTCAAATAATTCAAAAAAATTCCAAAGAATTCTAAATTTTTTTTATCAATTCTAAATAATTCATAGGAATTAAAAAAAAACCTATAGGATATAAGAAAATTTAAATAATTGAAAAGAACTCAAGAAATTTGAAAAAAATTAAACATAATTCAAAGAATTTAAAATAATTTAGAGAATCCAAAAGAATTGAAGAGAATTCAAGGAATTGAAAAGAATTTCAAAGAATTCTAGAGAATTTAAAAAACTGAAAAGAATTCAGGGAATTTCAAAGAATTCAAAGATTGTATTTTCTCGTCATACCATTAAGCTAAATCCCTTTTGGGGGAATTTATATGGCAAGGGTAAGTAAAAGATTTGTAGGAGAAGGGATAGGTTTTATATCAATCTAGAAGTCACGTGTTGCTGATTCAAACAACACACTCATTCAACAACACCGCTCTGACACGAGTCGCTGATCAATCTCTCTAGCAGTCACCCCAGGTGAAGAGCTTCACAGAGCCATCATACATCACGATTCACACAAAAACACTCAAACTGACTGATAAACCTACAAAAAGATCCATTCTCTTCATCCCACCACACCCACTAATGTAAGTCCGTGGCTGACGATAAAACACAGGGTTCACCCGAGAAAAAACTGAAAAAAAGAAACATAATTGGTGGCTTTGGTGGCTCAGGCGGTTGAACGCTCGAACTTCCTACTAGAGGTTCCGGTGTTCGATCCCTGTGCTGGTACCTCTGGAAAATTTTCCGTGTACTTTTACCGAGGTTCTGGTGGTTTGGATTCCACCTTGAGCTTTTTGTAGCATTAGATATATATGATAGATTTTGATTAGATAGATGTAACTTACCATAGATAGATGTAATGTAATAAGATGTAACCATCTTAAGTCCCAGATGTATAAATATTTTTTTCCTTTTTTTTAAATGATAGTATTCAGAGAAAGCCAAGAATATAACAAAAATAATATAACATAACATGTAATAATATAATAATTCTTGCATACCGAAATTATTTTCAACATATAATCGTATTGCTATTATTGTTTTGAAATATGCTGCTTAATTAGTTATTATATATCATTATAATAATAATTATTATTGAGGAAGGAGTGTAAATCAGGCCTTTTTCGGAAACAGAATTAGAAAATAATTTTCTTTATGCATCTATATGAGAACAGGGTGTCTACTCACCTGGAAAACCTGGAATTGTCAGTGAATTTTTATATACCTGGAAAAACCTAGGAATATCAGGGGATTTTTTTTGAGTCAGAGAATTTTTTCGAGCGTGCTAAATTTTTTTAAAAATTGTATTGAAAAATTGAATAACAATGATTTTTCCTCCATAAAAGTAACATGTAAATTTTCAATCAAATAGTTCAATTTTCTACCAAAAAATCAGAATTTCCAGCCAAAAAGACGAATATTCTACAAAACAGTTGAAATTTGAACCTAAAAATATGAATTTTCAACAAGAAATTTAATTCTCAACAAAAAGGTTAATTTCAAAGGAATAGTTGAATTTTCTACAAAATCATTTGAATCCTCAACTACAAGAGATTAATTTTCTACCAATAAATTATATTTTTACCAAACAAGATGAAACTTCTACAAAAAGAAATGAATTTTTAAATCAAATAGACGAATTTTCAATAAGAGTTGAATTTTCAACCTAAAAAGATTTTTCAGTCAAGAAAGAAAAAATATTTCAACCAAATTGTAAAATTTTCAAGCCAAAAAGACTAATTTACTGCAAAACAGTTGAATGTTGAACCCAAAAATATAAATTTTCAACAAAAAAGTTAATTTTAACTCAAATAGTTCGATTTTCAACCACATAGTTCAATCATTAACCAAAAGAGATAAATTTTCAACCAAACAGTTGCATTTTCAACCAAAAAAGATGAAATTTCTACCAAAAGAGATAAACTTTTATACCAAAAAGATGAATTTTCAACAAAAGAGTTGA